>VUQK01032310.1:0-11695 GCA_015106715.1 Bujurquina vittata
GAAACTAGAGTGCCATCCCAGGTGAACAGCAGACGGATCAGCTGAAGGTCCAGTTTCATCTCTCAGATTTTGTTTCAGGTCTATAGCACCTGGGACTTGGATACGCAGAGGAAAATGGATGGATGGATGGATGGATGGATGGATGGATGGATGGATGGATGGACGGATGGATGGATGGATGGATGGATGGATGGATGGATGGATGGATGGACGGACGGATGGATGGATGGATGGATGGACAGATGGACGGACGGATGGATGGACGGACGGATGGATGGATGGATGGATGGATGGACGGACGGATGGATGGACGGATGGATGGATGGATGGATGGACGGATGGACGGATGGATGGACGGATGGATCACTGTGATGAACCCACGTCCTCTCATCCCCTTCATCTGCACTGCCACCAATAGCAGGTTGCAGCCCGTTGTTCCTGCCCTTACTTGAGCGTACCGGCTTATTTTCACTGGTTTCTAATTATTTTTATTAGCAAAAACAAAGTGTTGGAAAAGTGTTGCAGCCTATAGCAGAATATCAGTATTCTAAGCTATAAATTAGCTGATCTTGCAGCAGTGAGAATTACTTTATAGCCTTTGGCCAAATTGATCCAATGATACGTTGATGGCTCGCACACTTTATAATTCATTAGATATAATTAAACAGGTTGCAGCCATATTTAATGTTGTATAAACTGCACTCTAATCAAAGTGTTTGCAGCTGCTGACTGCTGAAGATTTTCTGTCACGCAGGCTGGCTGATTCACCTTATTAGAGATTAAATGATTTCCTTTTATTTAATCAATATTACTGGTGGAGTCTCTGTCATCGCCCTGATTTTGGTCCAAGGTTTGTGTTTTATTATTGCTGGAAATCATTGATTCTTTGGTGTTGCTGTTTCCTGTGTCTCGTCCCTCCGTATTATTCGTCTGTTCCCCTGTTTTATTTATTGTTTCTGTATCGTGTGTGTGTGCGTGTGTGTGTGCGTGCGTGCGTGCGTGCGTGCGTGTGTGAGTTTTGTATCAACCTGAATAAAAGTTACATTTCGGGTCCTTTTCCAGCATTTTCTGGCGGCTCCTCTCATGGCAAACAGGTCAGACAGTTGATCCGCTGCTGGAATCGCAGTGTCTACTCTTTGTTTGGGAACAATGGCCCATGCAGTTAGTGTAATATGACTTCATCATCTGGGCATCTCAGTGTGGCTTGGGGGGTTTTAGGTGATAATGTGTGCGGGGTGTGTGCAGTTTGCTGTGCTGTCCCCGTGTGGCAGCAACTCAACACATTTAAAGTTGATTGTTATCCTGTTTGTTTTTCAGATCTATTAACTTCTACTCAAAGACTTTGACTCCTCACCTCTTTGTCCGCTGGAATCTTGTGTTCCTCCTCCTAACATGCCAAAGCCTGAGCATGAAAGTGCCCCCACCCTGCCTCACACAGCTCTGGGTTATCAGCAGCATTGTTGAGCGGTGTCTCAGAAACTGAAGAACAGTATTTGTGATACCAGCCCACAGTCCTGCTCCCGCTGACACACACTCCCCATTCAGGACTGGGCTTCCATGCAAACACAGACATAGTTGTGGTTCTGCTTTAAGCCTCCCTGTTTGTAACCAGTTTGCGCAACAAGCAGCCGACATGACCGGACACGCTCGAGTCAGGCACCTGCTGTCAGTTCATTACAGCTGAATCTGTCACTCAGTTATTTTTTAAATGCATTCATTATTGCCACAGAATCACGCTTTCTGCACTCAGTCATGTGTTTCTGTTTTATAACCTAATATTACACAATGTGTCAGACGCACATTGTGTAATATTAGGTTGATTTCTGCCCCGCTTAAAGAAATTGTGGGCGATATTTGCGGAATCGTAGTTCAGAGCTGTGACATTTCACACAGACTCACGTGTTCAGCAAAGCTCTGGAAACTTTCTGTAAGTCTTTAAAAATATGTTCTTGATTTGGTGGGTTTGTAGATCAGTTTAAACTGGCTTCAAATATGAAACGCAAAACAACTCAACAACTCTGTCTCTCAGTTTAATGACTATGACACATCACTCAGCGACCCTCAGTAATGTTTTATTATGTTCCATGCAGCCCGCTCCTTTAACAGCTTCGTTTAAATGTTGAACACATGAGGAAATATCGGTGAAAGCTCTGGCATTTATTATTTCCTGAATTTTCCCATTCGAGGAATTAAAACCATGACTTATTACTTGATGCTCAGCTCCAAGAAGCTGCTGATGAGGTTTTTTTCCCCCCAAAATGATGAAGCGCAGCATCTCTCAGCTCTGCAGCTGTTTGGGAAATTAGGAGAGGACGCCACCCAGTGGCCTTTCGTAGCATTACACACTAAAGAAACGCGTAAGAATGGACTCCTTGCATCCTTACGAAGGCAACATGCACACAAATCTACACATCAGCAAAGTTTTTTCTTCCCTACATGAAGATAAAGCTAGAAATGTGGAACACACAGGAGAACAAAGGCCCCACAAACGTTGTGTTGTGAGAAACAAGTCACTTTGTGCCTGTATAAAAATGTGGTAGACGGTATAGCGCCTGTGTCACCGCAGACACCTGCCTCCTGTTTGGATGCGTGTTCTGGAACATTCATGTATGCATGTGTCCAATGATAATAAAGTTCAATCTAATCTAAATATAGATATCTTGCTCTGCAGGCTTAAAATCTTGAAGAAATTGAGCAAATACTCACTTCTTTTCAGTATTTGGCTAAATGTGTTCACTTGTCATTGTGTTTTGTGTGTTTGCAGCTGCACGTTGGTTATCAAACTTTGCATTTACTTCTTGGTAAGAAAGGATTCTGGAGAGTGTGAGGAGTATTTCTCTAAAAGGAAAAACACAAGTCAAACAACAAGCACACAGACAGACACACACACACTCTTACAGAACCAACAAAGACATTTCACAGTCTGGATTTCCACAAACCTTATCCAAACATTCCTGACATTTATCAGGGTTTCGCACCTGCACAGGAATTTGATTATTGGAATAAGGACACAGAGTGAGTGCAGGGATTTTTTTTAGCTTTATTTCAGAAATGTAAAAACTGATTCTCAGGCAGAAAAGCATTGTCAAATCTACTGAAACAGAGTAAACACTGTTCTGCTGTTACTGTGGAACAATCACATGATTGCATTGATGATTTCCATTCATGAATCCATATTCTATCCACAGTAGAGCGCAGAAAGCACATGAAATGTTGAAACTCAGATATTTTATTGTTTCCAGAATTGTGAGCTCATGAATCTGACGGCAGCAGCACGTCTCAGAGAAGCTGAGAGCAGCAAAAGGCTGGAAAGGGAAGTGGGAACAGCCCATAATGAGGCTAAGAGGAGCTTCACCGATCTGCAAAAAACCGTGAAATTGTGAAGACTGAAAATCATCAACAGATTCAGAGACTGCAGGAATCTCTCATGGCCCACAATGACTCCTGGATGCTCGTGGGCTCAGGCAGCACATCCCCCTGCAGGCTGAAGAGGTGCTGATAACAACCTGAACCAACCAGCTCGTTATCAGCACTCAGTTCAAAAGCCTCCATCTCTGATGTGCTGAACCGCATCCTGCTCCAACTCCAGCAGCTCGGCTGCAGAAGAGTCCGAGTGCTGAACTGCCTGCAGTCCAGACCGGAGCACATCTGGAGCATCAGGACACCATAAATACCATAAAGTAGCCCCAGGACTGCAGGTGGAATCCTCCATCAAACATTCCTAAAGTCCAGCCGCTGCTCTCCTCAGTTCCAGATGTTCACAGACTGATGTTGAAGCAGAGGAGATGCTGCACAGCTGGAAACACAAATCTGTCCCAACTATTTGGCGACGCGTCGCTGCCTTCAAATTCAAAAACGACCTCATTTGTTTCCTAAAAGAGGAACCTATGTTTTCTGTTCTACTGCGAATACAATATGAGTTTATTAGATTATCACGTTTGCATTGTGTTTACATGGTTCCAGAATCAGGGGTGCACTTGTGATTTCACTGATATAAAGATTTACACAACGATTATGATGACGTCTCCACGTTTACGGCCGCTGCGCTCAGCTGATGAGGGCGTCCTTCCTCACAGGCTGGGAAACGTCAGCATCTCCGAGAGCCTGCAGAGACAGACTGCAGTTAAAAGTCCGCAGAAACATTCATAAAACATTTATGATAGTTTGATTTGAGGAGTTTCCTCACTTTTACTTTAACTCCAAGTACAAAATTTATTTATAATAAAGATCAGAGACACCACACACACACACACACACACACACACGTTTTCATTTTGTTATAACTTGTTTTTTATTTTAAAAAAATAATTACAGTTAGATTCAAGCATCGTTTCACTTTTTACAAGTAATTTTATCACATTTTTGATTCAAAACAAAATATAATTTGAACTTTGACCTTGATAATAACAATGTGTTTCTATTTAAACGAAATGCTTCTTAAACAGGAGCTAAATTACATTTTTAAAAAGTTGAGTTTTCACTTCACAAAGACACACACTTTGTTTCAGTTTACAGGATATTAATAAAGATAATAAATACGGCCAATTAATAAAGATGGGACCTTTTCATTGTGGTGTCTTTTTAAAGGCTGCATCGCCTTTGAATATGCACTAAAAGATACGTGACCTCCTCCAGCTCAGCTTCAGCTTCCTCCTTCTGGACAACCTGAGAAAATATCATAAATGATGTGAACTGTAACGACTCGAACCCCTTCATAAACCGTTGGTACAGGAATTAATAACAGCCATTTTCAAAAACATCCGGCAAAGTCTACTTTAATCAGAGGATGACGTCCTCCTTCCGTTTACATGTGGACCCACTGATGCTTTCAGGGGTCCGCATCCAGCTAATCCCAACCCCACACTCTAGACTGCAGCTGGCTAGTGTCTGCTTTGGAGCCGGAGAACAGTTCTAACCAGAACCCACAGCAGCTGGAGAACCTCTACACGGAGCTCACTGATGCTGCACAGCAGAACAGCTGCAGTCCCAGATGTGGCGCTGATGGATGACAGGATGTCTTCAGCTGCTCAGGTGTTTAAAGTCAAACACACAAACTGCAGTTTTCATTGTTGTGAAGTTATCACGCCGACTAAAGTATCCACACAAAGTACTTCAAGTCCACGGTGGTACTTCCTGTAACTAGGACAAAAAACAAAAGCAGCTCCTGACAGCAAAATATAGTCTGGCTCGGTTTGTGTAAACGTATCTACAGCCCACCAGCCCAAAGCTGCTGGCGGTAAAAGGCTACTCGCTTCTTGAAATATACGAGGCATTCATAATTCATAAGACACATAAGCTCCATAAACACAGGTCCTGGTGAAAATGAGCTCACACTAGACTGCAGTTCTGTTAAAGTGCCTCACCGTTAAGCACTGATCTGGTTTTGCACTCGCGCTCTGTTCCAATAACTGTGACTGATAATATTCATTTTCAGAGTGATAAACTGTGCTGGGAGCATTTTCAGGAGCATTTAAATGTCACGGATTGAAATACTGACGCTGATAACGTTGTTAGTCACAACCGTGAGAACCTCTCCAGGCAGCAAACGTCTCTCAAAGTGAGACTGAAAAGCAAAAGCAGATATTTGTCACCTGTATTCTTCTCATTATCCAGCTCACAGACCTCCTGCTTTTTGCTCACCGGCAGCTTCAGGATGGAGTCCCTTAAGGAGACACTCGGTCTTTAATCACTGGAGGTGGTCCTATTGTAGGTATGCATCTGTTCTCAGTCATGCTGACATGACACATTGTAACTATCACCGTATCCAGAGACGTCTGCACACAGTAACAAAGGGAGCAGCTCACATTCACGTCCTGCTTACACTGATCACAGTAACCCCCCCACAGTGAAGGGCCACCATTAAACTCTGCAGCTCTTCCTCACTCACCAGAGGCGTCTTCCTCACTACAGCCTGTCCGTACTTTAACCGCACGCAGCCAGGAAAACATCGCCGTTATCTCAGTGCACGAAGGTCACAAAGGTCAGTAAGTTACTGATGCCTAAGAAATAAGCTTCTCTCATTCAATCATATCCACTAAGCTTCATTATAGCTAATATTAAACACTCAGTGCAACAGCAGCTAAAGCAGTGGGCTTTATTTACCTCGGTGACTGCGGATGAACTCCTCATGGAACAATCTGACCCCAGGAGCTTCCTCACGTGGGCGTTGGTGGGACAATCAAACGAGTGGAAACATTCATGTATCCATCTTCCATCAAACAGATCCAAAAATGTAGTTCCAGTTTTTGTGAAGAAGGTCGGACAGATCAGGCACTACGTCTCGTGACACACACACACTCCTCTGACTCGAAGATAAATTATGAGCAAAGCCCATATTTTTATTAATATTAATCTAATTAATCCACTGCTGCTGGTAGCTGCAAGAATAACACCCACCAGCACCTGTGTGCTTTAACTGTGGTTTCTACTGTTTCCCTTTGAATACAGGTGCGACTCGTTTTTGTGGTTGAGTAGAAACTCGACTCGGCTGACGAGCCTGCCGGCGATGGCTGACTTTAAGCAGCCACAGTTATTTTCATGCCTGATGGCTGAGTTAAAGCAGCATCAACAGAGGCAGAAAGGTGGCGGTGCCGTGGGTCAGACAGACGGCGTCCACCCAGGAGAGTGGCGGCTCCTCCTGTGAGCAGCCAGAAGTAAACTGGTGACTTATTTTAATAGATTTGAATATTGTCTTATTTTTAGAAGCGAGTGGAGTGCAGGAGAGGGCTCTGGCTTTTCTTTCTTTTCCCCCTTTTTTTTTTGTGTCTACAGCAGCTCTGATTTTGCTTGTGATTTTTGTGCGTTTGTCTCGGTTCATACTTTGCCCTTCATCCTGTTGCACAGCGCCCTGATGCCCAGAACTGCCGCACTAATGCAGACGCACAGCTGGAGCGCGGTCAGCACGATCAGAGTGACGTCCATGGCTGTCAGCAAACTCTGGCAGAAACACAAAGGAACTAAATACAGTCAGCGCGCACAATCAGAGACAAACACGTGACATTCGCGCACGTTTGAAGCGCACGTTTACCTGAGCGAAGAACGCCACATATCTGCAGTTGTCATCGTAGCGCGCGCTGGACCAGTTCAGGTCGCACATCCAGAGCACAGAAGCCTCAGCCACGTCGATGGCATACAGCACGATGCCGACGATGGCGAAGATGCAGCCGGCGATGTTCAGGAACACAGCGTACCACGTCTGGGAGCAGAGACGAGGTTATTCCTCTCACCGAGCTGCTCCACAGCAGCTTCAATCTCAGGCTCTACTTACAAAGCACACACGGGGGCACTGGCCCATGATGACCGACAGGATCCCAGCTGCGATGCACTGAGCGCAGATCAACAAACGGCTCGTTAAACTTTCAGAATGCTGCATTTCATTTGGTTTTTTTAATGATTACGTCAACAGATTTATTCTTACCACTGCGCCCAGCCAGTAAGGCGCTCCCAAGCTGGTCAGGTCTCCGGGACGCGTGCTGGTTCGTCCGGGACCGAGCCCGATGTTGAACAGCCCCACCATGATCTGTATGGTCTGCAGAGGTTTAACGACAGTGTTACACCCGCAACAATGAGACGTTTTAATGAGGTCGCGCTCCTCTCACCCCGAGAACTCCAAACGTGCTGTTGCGCATCAGCCTCCCGAAGCCCGCACAGCTGGAGGGAGTCCTGAGGGTTTGAAATCTGCTCCTGGCCATGCTTCACATCTGCAAAGTGGAAAGGAGCTTTGAGCCGGAAGGCACAACATCACTCCTCGAACAACGCAAGGCTGAAATATATGCACTGATGGTGCACGTTAATATTCTGCATGCTCTTATTGTGTCACGTAATGATATATTGTGTCTATGTGAGAGTCTGTGGAGCCAGGAGAGCCTCCTTCACCATGTCGCAGTGCTGTGGTTGCAGCCAGCTCCCTCTCAGCTTTCTTCTCACCTGGATTATTGATCCATGTATTTATACATGTTCCTGGTCCTGAACCGAAGAGACAGCAAGTCCCTGAAAGCCCCACAAACACGCGCCGGTACCAGCTTTTTTATGATAGAGGAAAAAGCTGCACGGATGAGCAGCTCTTCCCACCAGCACTGGATCGCCTCAGTGAAGGCTTCGGGAATTTAACCATCATCACCGGGATGTCCCCACCTGCGCCCTCCGCTTGTGCCGATTGTTGGTTGGAGGAAGATGTTAAAAAAAGCGGGAATGTCCCGGTGTGACAGCCGGGACGAAGAACCGCGCCGGTGTGTTAACGACTAATTCAGGTCTGAGGGCAGGAAGTTCCCGCAAAAAGGATGTTAGGATATCAAACGGTGAGCCAGGGTCATGTGACCTCGAAGGTCAAACAGCTCCAAATTAAAAATAGACTCACATACATTTCTTAATGTATACGAAGTTTCAATTAACGTTTAAAGGATCGTGTCCGCACTCCTCTCTTTTATAAGCAGTGAAGAATACTAAAAAATAATGTGCATATTAATGATTTCACATAAATGTGAATAAAAGCGGGTGTGAGTTCAGTGCAGAGGACCTACCTGCTCACCTGCCTCCAGCTCTGCACCTCCGACACGCTCGCGCGCTGACGACAAGCTCAGGTAACAACCAAAGTCCCACTTCCGGTCTCTTTCCTTCAAAATAAAAGTCTTTCCACGCTGAATTTGCGAACGCAAATAAAAGCAGAGGCAGTTGGACCCTTTAATACCTGGATAAGAACCGGCAACCTTTGGTACCAAAATCATCACACGGTACAGTCAGACTCGTCTAAATGGGACAAAACCCACTTCCGGTTTCATGGGGCGACAGGGAGAAGGTCCAAAATGACCGCAGATCAAATTTTCGTTTCTACACTGAAATCTCTGCTTTCATCAAAGAGCACATTAATTATTGTGGAATATGATGCAGTCATCACGGTCATATTCTCAGCTTCCACACACGCAGGTAAAGTTACCTGCTGAAATATATATCCTTCTGAATGTGTTCAGAGCTCACATTCAAAGTTTTTCTACTCTTTTAAATATATCTGAAGGAGCACAGCACGTCTCATTATGTTCCAGCTTTCTCTTAATATTATTTTAAATGAGCCAAAAACACATCTGAATGCCATAAAAACGTCTCTGTTTTATTTTCCTAAAAAGTTCTGGTCTTCTGTCATGTTTTAATTCAATATAAAATCTACACATACAGCAATTTATTATTATTATTATTATTATTACATATAATATAACAATAATAATTTTTCAGCTGCTGTAACAGAAGAATTTTCCAGTTATGGATGCAGAATTTATTATTTCATCATCATCAGTTTTTGCTCGTAGTAAAATGTTCCACATATCAGGGATATCATAACAGAACGTTTGGGCCCTTTTTCTAAAAACAGTTTGAAAACAGTATGAATTATTAATAATTATAACAACTGTTTTTGCATTCACTGAATCAAAGGTGAAGAGAGTCTCTGTTTACTCTCCTCTGAGGCTCGAGGGGCTCGGGGGGCTCGAGGGGCTCGGGGGGCTCCGGGGGCTCCGGGGGGCTCCGGGGGCTCGGGTACTGGACACTTCAAATAGTGTGAAAGATTCATAAAGTGGCACATATCCCCACAGGTTTTATTTGAAAGTCATTCTTGCTCCTGTGGTCTATTTTCAGCTAAAAAGGAAAAACAAATAAAGAGGAAAACATCATTATGGTGACATCAGTGCACACGGAGAACATGTGCTCTTTGGAAATTTAATCAGGAAATAGTTGAAGAAACATTTATAATTACAGCCGTTACCAAGCAAACAATTACGTGTATTTCATGTCAGGTCAGAGTGGACTGACATCTTTGTGCAGCAGTTTGATTCGATTGTGTTCACATATTTCTTGAAGGATCTAAAAATCCGAGTGAATCACTTTTCAGGACTCATCAGGACTTCCTTCAGGATGGGCTGGTGAATCTCAGCATCCCTGACCCCCTGCAGACACACAACAAAGTCCACTTCAATAAAGTTACATCACGACTACGTGATATTTCCTGATGTCGTGCTGATGCCGTTCAGCCGCTATTTGGACCGAGATGTTGTGTGTTTGTGTCAATTCGTACTTTTTCCTTCCATCTGCCGCACAGGGCCATGATGCCAAAGGTTGTGAGAGCAATGGAGGCACTCAGCTGGAGAACGGTCAGGAAGATCAAAGTGATGTCCAGGTCCACCACCAAGCTCTGTTAGACAAGAAGCAATCAGCTGGTATTAACACGAACCTTCACACACAGCTTCAAAGTATAAGATAGTAACAAAGTATCATAAAGGAAATGCTTTGCTTTAAGAGGACGCTCACCTGAGCAACGTACGCCAGAAATCGGCATTCATTGTCAGCCTGATCGCTGGGGTGGCTCTGGGGGCACATCTGGATGAATGAAGCATCCGTGAGGTCCAAAGCATACAGCACAATGCCCATGATGGCACAGGCGGCGCTGATTATGTTCATAGTCACAACAAAGATGAGCTGCGGAGAAATGATTATTCTTTTCAGAGTGCTCCGGAACGACGTGGGTCTCCTCTAAACTTCAGCCTTTACTCACCAAGAAAAAAAAGTTACAACAGCTGGTGAGACTCGAGATGATTCCAGTTATGATGTCCTGAAGGCAGAAAGCTACACTGTTACACGCTGTTATTTTTCCATAATGGTGGAAACGTTTTTTTCTGTCTGGTTGCTCATAGTCTGATTGTTACCACAGCTCCAAGCCAGTAAGCAGCTCCCAGGGCGGCCAAATCTCCAGGATGCATGCTGGTTCGTCCCGGACCGAGTCCGATGTTTAACAGCCCCACCAGGATCTGGATCGCCTGGAAAGGATTTGCAGCAGGTAAATGTCACTGTGTTGCACTGAAACAGCAACAGCTGCAGTTCTTCTCACCCCGAGAACAGGCATAGCACCCCAGCACATCCTGCACATCCCCCTCGCTCCCGTCGCTCTAGCAGTGATGAAAATCTGTCACACCTGGAAGGGAGATTTTAGGATGGATGGAAACCTGTTAGGAACAAAAGAAAAAACACACATTACAGGCTATGACTGACACAGAACAGTGACGGTGCCTAACAACATTCTGCATACTGCGGAGGTCGAATATTCATGTCACGCAGAAATGCAAAGCAGATTGTTTAATTTAGAACAGATTCAAAATGACCACAAAGAGAAAAAAACATCAGAGCTGCTTTTGGTTATTTATGAGGTTGTGGAGCAAAAGGCCCCAAATCCAGCACATGAACACACAGCTGCTCACCTCCGGAGCAGTCGATCAGAAAAATCAGCAGATGGTCCATAATCAGAATCCTGCAGCCAGCGCGGACCGTCCCAGTGCCGCTGCACAGCAAGTGTTGTGTGACTAAATAAACGAGCTGTGCTGAAAATGAGATGAGCGCAAACCTGTTTTTCCACATGAAGGCAGGAAGTTCAAGGAGTTCCCAGAAAGAGCCGAACTTCCTTCTTTCAATTGCAGTTTACACGGAAAGTGACGCAAACAGAGAGATTTCCACAAAAATGACAAATCGGGGGTCGACAAACACACACACACACACACACACGCAGATCCAGACAAACAAACACACATACACACACACACACATGCATGCACATACACACACACACACAGATCCAGACACACACATACACACACACACAGATCCAGACAAACACACACATACACACACACCCACACACACACACACACATCCACACAAA
>VUQK01032314.1:0-10780 GCA_015106715.1 Bujurquina vittata
GTTTGTGCAGTGAAGTAAGTTATCGAGATATTATTTCAGGGTGAGACTATAAAACATAACTGATAACATTCAAGGGAAAATGATAAGAATGGTCTCAATTGATAATGAAAAGGAGAATGAGCTTTATTGCCCTACATCAGTACTATATCAATAATATTATCCTCGAATAGTGTACAAGGACTCTGGTCTATTAACTCCACAAGCATCGGCTCCATTAACTTTAAATGGAGCCACTAAAACTAGTCTTGTCAAAGACCGTTTAGCTGTCCCTCATATCAAAGCATGTTTGTCACTTTATTAGATTTATATAAAAAAAAAAATCTCAATGAAAAAAGGACATTCATTCCAAAAGAGCAGCCAGAATTGAAGGAAAAACTTAACAAATGCAAAACATGAGCTTTTGCACAATAGACAGATGACTGCATTTAATTTTAGAGTAAGCTTGCTGTGGTTTTTGGTGGGATATTTTAAGTTCTTTATCTAATAGGAAGTATGGGGATTGTGTTCTCAATGCAAAGAAGTTAATATTGTGCTAAACAGAAGCAAATAATATGAAACTAACACGATCCCAGCAGCACTGTCCTTTTTTTGTTCCACAGTGACACTCAAGAGATGAAACTGGAATTATTCAACCAAACTCGATTTATTAAAACATAACTAAAACTGTGCAAAATATATCCCTCGATGTTCTTTGCATCAGCAGGCAGAACCAAGCCAATCCATTCAGTTATGGTACTCGTTTAGTTTTGAACAATACACAGCATGTATACACGAGAGAATCAAAAATAAAAAAGTAATACTGACAAAAATACATTACCATGCGTACAGAACCAACAGCTCTTGAAGTCTGAATGAACAATGCATCACTGTAAATTAGATTTTATCATGAATTTTACTCATATTTGACAATGAGTGATTTTTTTACCCTGAAAAGAAGACCAAGAAAAACCTGCTTTAAATTATTCAAATTCTTCTCCTTAATACTGTTTACAAATTATAATAGAATAAATCCTTATACTCCCACATGACTACAAACATTATGTGGTCAGTACCTCTTTAGACAAGTCAGAACCTCTCTCTAGCAGTCCTTCCTGATCTATGTGAACTCTTAGTCTGTGCTTTTCATCTGTCTTTACAAGTGTTTGGTGACCTAAATGGTGTGACTAAATGAAAACTAGAGACACGTTCAAAACCGCTTGCCGTCATCATCTCACCACTGTCCTGAGGAGTCAGCATTACAGCTTTGCAGTGCCGCGCGGCATCCATACCTGACGGTGAAAAGGTGACAAAGCATGGGAGAACAGCAGAGACTTTAAGGAGGAAACAAGTCACTGCTATTCCCCCGGGGAAGCCTCCAGGTCTGTGATGAGAACATTTCCGTCCGACTCTGTAGCCTGCGAGTCCCTTTGCCTGTAATAAGCACTGCCGAGCGTCGGGAGCCGCCGAAAATGTCCAGAGTTCCTCTTGTAGAGAAACCACATTACGCCTGCCAGCAGGGTAAAGATCAGTAAAGCTACCAGCACAGCAGCAGGGATGACACCGTGATGCAAACCTGAAATACACAACAGCTCTTATGTAGCCGTGCTCTATATTTAAAGTGTAGTGAGATGAACCTCTTATTAAACAGCGTGTAACGGGCACAAACACTGCAGTGTGAGCCACTGTCAGTGTGTTTAAGCACATCTGTGTCCTCTTTAAGCTTCTAGCTGGGCACAGCCTCATAACATGAAACAGCGTGCTCACACATATCACACCTACAGGAAAACAATAATTGTCTTTAGGTTTTCAGTTGTGTACTTTACCGTTCAGTGGTTTCACTTCTACCTCAGTATTTCCATCTGCAAAGGAAATGTACAATGATTAATAACTTATCATGTATCAGTGTAGGTACATGCAGTTCAGCTGAAATTAGGATAGGAAAGGTTTATGCCATCGAATGTTATGGTGTTCAATAATGGCCCAGTATTAGTTAGGCCGAGAATTAGTGCGTGTCAGAACCACTCTCCTAGATGAAACAACAAAGATCCATGAATACATCAGGAAGATGGGAACAAATGATCAGGTGCTTAGTGAGAACCTCAAGCTGATGGACAGAGAATGGTGAGAACAGAAGGACAAAACTATGATAGATAACCACCCAGACACTGTAGTGGTGGACAAACAGAGGAAGAAAGCTGAAGTGACAGACATTGCAAGACCAAGTTTGATTTAAATCTTCTCCAAAAAGAAGTAAAAAAGAGGCTTACTTTTGTGTCTCATATCTGATTTTGTTTGCACTTCACTTACTCAGTTCTTTTATTTTCTCTGTGACTTGGGTACAGATTTTAGAAGTCTTTGCATTAGAGATAGACACACAATATTCCTGTTTCAGAAAGCTACAAGCTGCAGTCATTAAGTCACGTTACCTGAGATAGTTTTACAGATGAAGCCAAGCTGCTCAGTGCATGGTGAAAAGTGCCAAACACCATCAACTACCCTGGTAGTAACACAGGAATCTGCAGTCAGCAGCTTGGGGTTTGGGCCTTTGTTGGGCCAGTTGGTGTACTCCATTGGTGAACCATCCACCCAGGCCATGGAGTCAGCTAAAAGCAGATTCCACAATTCAACGAAATGGCATTAGCATTATCTGATGGGTACACAAAAGTGATTCTTACTGTCAATGTTGAAGTGCATCCCTAACCACAAGGTCTGGTGAAGGAACCCTAATGACCAGAGCTGCTCCAGGATGAAGCGGTTCTCTGTATCATTCTCAATGGTCAGGACATCGGAGGTGTTGACTAGAGGGTGACAGAGACAAACAAAAAAAACCTCACAATAATTACTGATGTAAAGAAATGAGAAAAATGAGACAGCAGTATTTATTTGCTTTCTTACTGAAAGGCAGACATTTTAATTTAAACTTTATTTTTGTTATTTACTTAGTATGAACAGACAATCAGGAGAATTCTAGCCTGACTTAGCAGAGAGTTAGGAAGCAGGGTGAAACAGCAACCTCGCTCTGTCCTGTAATGCCTGTGAAGTTGGCAGCCAACAAGCGGAGTCTTTAGGAAACGATGCAAATCAAAGAAAATTTCAGACTCATAACTCCCAAAACACCACAACTTAACTTTACACTGCACTTTTTTTTCTGTTATGTTTACAAAGAGCCAGGTTAGCTGTTTCACCCTCCTTCCCAAACTTCTTGCCAAGTTCAGCTAAGCTTAATCTAGGTGCTGCATGTGACTCTACAGTGCTGTGAAACCCTAACCCTATATTTAGTGAGTTTTCAAACCCCTCTAATGATTTTTTTTTTAATTTACCAGTGACAAATCTAGCAACTTTTCAGAGTGCTATCGAAGACTGCTATTGAAGCACCCAGGCTTCCAGGCCTTTAATAAACCTAGCAACCTTATTTCTGGCTAGACCACTCATTATTCCTCTCTGCTACAGCCTCAATTACAACTACAACCACTGCTGACCAAAAAAAGCACAAAGGCTCATCTCACATTTGGCAAAAAACATATTGACAAGCCTCATCCATTCATCAATCTATTCATCCATCCATCTATGGACCAGGCACCTAATGGACCAGGTCCTTGAAGTCTTCCTTCTACTGTGCTATACACCGACACTATACATCGTGTCAGTAGAGCACTGCTTTCCCCTCCTGAGTCACCTAACAGGTTGCAAGAAACTTAACCGGTGTTATGAGCCATTGAGTCCGAAAGTTTTTTCCATGGCCTTATCGAGTTCCTCCCAGACCCAAATTTTGTTTCAGCCACCACCCAAGCCACTTTCTGCATGGCCTGTTGATATCCATCGGGTATCGGGCTTGGTTAGCCTGTGGGACTTCAGAGGCTTCACCTCCGGTGTCCACCATCTAATTTAGGGATTACCATCATGACAGGCACCATCCAGCCAAGAACCTCTGTGCAGCCTCAACAGTGGAGGTGCAGAACATGAGTCAGTGTCCCCAATCTCCCTCAGAATACCATCAAAGTACAGCAGGAGACGGGAGTAGAACATCTCACGGACTGGGGCCTCTGCCAGGTGTTCCCACCCTCACTATACGTTTGGGTCTGCCAGGTTTGTCCAGCATCTACCATAACCTTATCCAATTCACCACCAGTGATGATCAGATGAAAGCTCAACTCCTCTCTGCTCCTGAGTGTCCAGAACACATGGCCGCAGATCTAATGATACAATTACAAAAGCGATCATTAACCTGTAACCCAGGGTGTCCTGGTGCCACATACACTTACGGACATCCTCATGTTTGAACACAGTGTTCATCATAGACAAACTGTGGTTTGCACAGAAGTCCAATAACAGAACAACACGGGTTCAGATCAGGCAGACCGTTCCTCCCAATCACACCCCTCCACATCTCACTGTCGTGGCCCATGTGAGCATTAAAGTCACCTAGTATGACGACGGAGTCACCAGATGGAGCACCCCCAACCACTCCACCCAGCAACTCCAAGAAGGCTGGTTACCATGAATTGTCATTTGGTACATAAGCTCAAACAACAGTCAGGGCCCATTCCCTGGCCCAAAGACTCAAGGAAACAACCCTCTCATCCATTGGTGAAAACTGCGGTGTACAGGCAGCAAGCCAAGGAGATACAAGGATACCCAAGCGCTAGATCAGTGACTCCCAAAGGGTGGGTCGAGGTCCCCTAGTAGGTTGCGAAGGTACTGCAGGGGGGCCACAAGAAGCAATTTACATTAAATATTCATTTTACATTAAACTTTGGTTTAAAATGGGCTTTTTTACATGAAAAAGAGATGCGTAATTTAGCTGTACAGGTAATGAATAAAAATCACATCTTATGAATATCTTACCTTGACTCCTGCAGTGCTCTCTTGACTTCTCAAAAGTAAGTTTCTTCACCACAGGCTCAAAGCTGTAACAACCATGTCCAAATTTCACCCATGTGGAGGGACACGCCGTCACATATGCGGTAAATGGTTTATTGCCTGTGAGGGACAGCGGGAGAAGGTGGAAAATGGGTATTTTCACACATTTTGCTGTGAATAACAGAAACCAAAAGCTGAAAAGACACAATGCTGGGTGCACAGATTTTCACTGAAGCAGCACCGACTTGGCGGGGGAACATGACACAGGGCTCCTGGTAGCAGAGTTTCACAGTCAGCTCTCCGCCAGCCTCCATTCACATCCATGTACACACACTCGCCGAGCTCAACGTCGTCATCGTCGTCTGAGGCGTCCCAGTGTGTGTACACTGTGTCGCTGCCATCTGACCACTGATAATTGATGCCACTCTGTCAGGAAGCACAGTCACAATGTGACAGTCATGAAGCTACATTTTGGATTTTTGCATACAAAACAGTTTAACAAATAAATTTAAATAGTAAATTACTGTTTGTGAATCCAGTGCTGGCATTCACATGGATAAATTATCATCAGTCTTGGGTTTCAACCAATGTGTGAACTATGTATTTCTTCACACAGTATTTTACTGTATAAAAAAGTCTCCCATATATTAGAACAATAAACTTAAGTTAAGGAGATGCATGTTTCTGAGGGGTAATCTAACTACAGGAAGGGTTGAGTGGTTACTTTATTACTGGCTGAAATTACAGAACAGAGTAGCCAGCTTATGATATAGAAATAAAAAAAAAAACATAAAAGAGAGGTAGAGAAAAAAATCAGCTCTCCACACTTCCTGTGTTCATCTGTCTCAATAGCCAAGATATTTCAGTCTTTAGCATAACATGACTGACGGGAAAGCACGCGGCCACAAGTTCTCTACATGGGCAATAGGTCAACAGAAATCCCCTAAGAGACAAGTGAAACTATGTAAAAATAACAGAAGAAACACATTAGGTGGTTAGGATTCTATTTAAAAATTTTTGGAATTTAATGCACTTAATGCACAAATAATTAAAAGGCTTCACATTTTCCTTTTTAAAGCTGAGCAGTAGTAACACTTGAAAATGTGTGATCTCGCCAAGTGGTGAAAGAAGAAAAAAAACTGCAAAAAAAGATTAAACATTCTCTGTTAGAGTATATAGTTGAGATGAAAAGTGTCAGTGAAAAATAGGGTAGTATACAATAATCAAATGAAATGTGCTTCAAACGCCTTTACATCCTACATGAAGCCTCTTCCAAAGTATGTTTTTTTTGGGCAGAAATGTGGAAATGCCACTTCCCTTTGTCAGCAAAAGTCACTGTATCCATGGTTCAACCAATCAGAAGATCAGATCATGTGACATAAACAGGTCCCATTAATCTGATTTTTTAGAACTTGGAAAATGATTGCTAAAGCCCTACAGTGATGCCCTGGCAACAACTGGTCACTAGCGGAAAATGTGTATTCGCTTGGCAGAAACCTCCTTGTCATTGCTTTGGATGCTAGCATATTGCAGCGGTTGTAGTTTGAATGGAAGAGTCACACTTGTCAAGAAACACTGACCAGCTACTCTCTGAGCTGCAGTGAAGTCGTGAAAAGTGTAACACAAACCAGAAACAGGGGTCATTTACATTCAGGTTGGCTGCAGTGCTGAGGCATAACTGCAAGCTTCTCCATTTCAAGTTTGTCTCACACATTTTCAAGTGTTACTACTGCTCAGCTAGCAGATAAGATGAAAAAAAGTATAAAAAATGTATGTCTAAGGGCAGCATGATCCTGTATGAAGATGACAGTACTGACAAAGTCAGTGACAGGGGGGTGATATCATGGTGTCTGCATCCACCTTCTATATACAGTCTTTGGATTTTTGTCTTTATGTTAACCATAATCAAGAGAGGTACTTTGGTAATGGTAGCACTCTGCATATGTCCAAAGAGTATTTGTTTAAAGATACACACACAACTCACAATGATACCCCTCTGACACAAACATACAGTACACCAACACACTGCAGAGGTATATGGTACATAATGCATGAGAAGATAGAAGGTACATACGTCTAGACTGTACAGTCCAATCCAGTGCGGGGTTCCCAATCTATTGACAAGGAAAGTAAGGAAAGCCTGGTGGTAGGCATCTGTAACGCTCACTAGGTCAGAATCATGGTCTATGCACTTATTCATCGCGTCGTACCAGCTCATGTTGCCAGACACAACCTTGTAGCTGCGACTCCTGTACTCAATATTTTCAGGGAGAGGGTGGTGATATGAGTGGGTGGGGGGTTTGGATGGATCTGTAACAAGAAAGCAGGGAGGAGCGTGGGGAGAACATAGGGCATGATGGGTCTGAATTATTAGTTCGTACAGAGGTGATGGGTGACTGATCAGCTTTTCCATCCATCCATCCATCCATCCATCCATCCATCCATCCATCCATCCATCCATCCATCCATCCATCCATCCATCCATCCATCCATCCATCCACCCATCCATCCACCCATCCATCCATTTTCTGTCACTTTTTGGCTGATCTCCGAGGTTTTCATAAATAATGCCTGAAGAAAGCAAAAATTTCTTTTGACATCCACACAGAATACATTATGACTGTATAAAATACCATTTAATATCTAAGAGTGACCTGGCAGCTAAAAAAAAAAGGCAGATGTGCTGAGAAAGCCTCAGAGAAGCAATGGAGGACACTGTAAAAACAAAAAAAGCAAAGATAGAAAAACCTGAGGGAGTCTTACCTTGAGGTTTTTGACATACAAAGCCATACCCGCTCTCGCTGCACTTCTCATCGTACCACTTCCCTGTCAGGTGGGAGTTGTGGTTGTTGGACAGAACAGTACACAACGGCTCATCAGTATATCCATGGAGCCACGTGTCTTCCTGAGAATTCATAAAGAACAAGTGAGTACTCAAAAATACACACAGACAGTAGCACATTTATTAGCATTTTCTTTTTCTGGTTGCTCCATTTAGGGGTAAACACAGTGGATCATCTGCCTCCCTATCTCTAGCATCCTCCTATGTCACACCAGCTTTCTGCATGTCCTCATTCACTACATCCATGAATCTTTTCAGCGTTTATTTCCTCCTGCCTGGCAGCTCCTTAATCAACATAATTTGTCCGGGTCACTCCCAGTGAAAATCTTAATGACTTCAGCCCTGCCATCTCCAGCTCTACCTTGTGTCTTTTTGTCAGTGCCACTGTCTACAAACCATACACCATAGAAGGTCTCACTATTATCTTGTAAACCTTCCTTTTCACTCTTGCTGCTATCTTTATGTCATAAATCACCCCTGACACTCGTCTCCACTCACTCCATCCTGCCTGCACTCACTGCTTCACCTCTCTCATGCACTGGCTATTGCTTTGGATGGCTGACCCCAGATCTTTAAACTCATCCACCTTCACTACCTTTGCTCCGTACAGCTTCATTGTTACACCTGTCCCCCTCTCATACACACACATGTATTCTGTCATGCTTCTAATGACTTTTATTCCTCTTATCTCCAGAGCGTACCACCATCTCTCCAGGCAAATGCTTTCTCAAGATCCACAAAGACACAGTGCAACTCCTTCTGACTTCTATACTTCTCCATCAACACTCTCAAAGCAAACATCACATCTGTAGTGCTCTTTTTCTCAGCATGAAGCCAAACTGCTGCTTACTAATCATCACCTCTCTTCTTAGCCTAGCTTCAACAACTCTTTTCAATATCTGCATGGTATGGCTCATCAAGATTATCCCTCTGTAGTTGCTACAGCTCTACACATCATCCTTGTTCTTGAAAATTGGTCCTAGTACACTTCTCTGTTTCTCAGGTTTTGCCTTTCGCCTAGACATCTCCATACCTCTCAGGTACACTATGTTGCCCAGCGTATTCGCTTGTCTGCCTTCACACACATATAAACTTGAGTCACATCCCATCCTTAAGCCATGAGATTTAATATGATGTTGGCCCACCCTTTGTAGCTATAACAGTTCCAACTCTTCTGAGAAGTTTTTCCTCAAGGTTTAGGAGTGTTTTTGATCATTCTTCCAAAAGCGCATTTGTGAGGTCAGACAGTGATGTTGGATAAGAAGGCCTGGCTCACAGTCTCCTCTCTAAACCATCCCAAAGGTGTTCTGTCAGGTTGAGGTCAGGACTCTGTGCAGGACAGTCAAATTCTTCCACAACAAACTCACTCATCCATGTTTTTATGGTCCTGCTTTGTGCGCTGGTGCGCAGTCATGTTGGAACAGGAAGGGGCCATCCCCAAACTGTTCCCACATAGTTGGGGACATGAAATTGTACAAAATTTCCTGGTGTGCTGAAGCATTAAGAGTTCTTTTAACTGGAACTAAAGGGGGCGAGCCCAGCTCACCCACACACCATAATCCCCCCTCCACCAAACTTTACGCTTGGTACAATGCAATAAAAGAAGTACCGTTCTGACAACCGCCAAACCCAGACTTGTCCATCAAATTGCCAGATGGAGAAGCATAATTCGTTACTCCAGAGAGCATGTGTCCACTGCTCTAGAGTCCAGTGGCAATGTGCTTTACACCGCTGTTGCTTTGCATTGTGATTGGTGATGAAAGACTTGAATGCAGCTGCTTGGCTGTGACCCATTCCTTGAAGCTCTCTACACACTGTTCTTGAGCTAATTTGAAGTCTATATGAAGTTTGGTGGTCTGCAGTGATTGAAAGTTGGTGAGTTCTGCGCACTATGGGCCTCAGCATCCACTGACCTCGCTCTGTGATTTTACATGGCCTGCGGCTTCATGGCGGAGTTGATGTCATTCAGTTGACTGTGTAATATTTATTAGTAAGAAAATTTCATGATTAGACTTGTTGCACAGGTGGCATCTTATCACGGTACCAAGCTGGAGTTCACTGAGCTCCTGTGAGTGACCCATTTTTTCACAAATGTTTGTAGAAGCAATCTGCATGACTAGGTGCTTGGTTTATACACCTGTGGCCTTGGAAGGGACTGAAACACCTGGATTCAATTATTTAGATGGGTGAATGAAAAACTTTGGGAATATAGTTTATGCTGTCTGGACCAACTGCCTTTCCACTCTTCATCCTCTTCATAACTGTCCTCACTTCCTCCTTACTAATCCTCTGCACTTCTTTTTTTTTTTGCCCGTCATGTCTGGCAGTTTTTTCACAATCAGAATTATGGTCCGAATGCACTGTTGTGCCAAACATATTTGCTTTTACGAGAAGAGCTCTATAAGTTTCCTATAGGCTACTCTTGTTAATGTTTGAATTTTTATTTTATTTTATTTATTCTTCACTTCACTGGTTACCCGTTTGTTTTAGAATCCATTTTAAAATTCTTTTATTTGCTTTTAAATCTCTCTAAGCTTCTACACTTTTACATTCCCCCCCGGTCATTCAGGTCCGCAGACCAGATGCTTCTTACAGTGCCTAAAACCAGGTTTAAACTCAGAGGGGAGCGGGCTTTTGCCGTGGCAGCACCAAATCTCTGGAACGATCTACCACTGCATATTAGGCAGGCCTCACCACTCGCGCACTTTAAATCACTTTTAAAAACTCCTTTTTTTCTTTGGCTTTTAACAGTAAGTAAACATTGAGCCTGTGAACTGTGATTTTGTATTTGTATTTTTATGTATTTCTCAGGTATTTTAAGGCATTTTATTGAATACAGTACTTTGGACCCTGTGGGTGATTTTAAAGCGCTTTATAAATAAAGCTGGATTGGACTGGATTTCTTCTTGCCAGATCTGGCAGGCAGGAAAGAAGAGAAGAAGAGGGATAGACAGAGAAAAAGAAGAAAGTGAAGAGAAAAAAAAAGGAGGGGGGGGCAGGAAAGAAATAGAAGATAGACACACACATACACATATATATATACATATACATATACACACACATACATTCTTCCAAATGACAACCCCCCACCCCCCCCCC
>VUQK01032315.1:1870-18735 GCA_015106715.1 Bujurquina vittata
TGTGCCATTATTGCGTTTGTTCCCAGCTGACATAGAGCGAGAGGCGGGGTACACCCTGTACAGGTCGCCAGCCTGTCGCAGGGCCAACACAGAGAGACAGACAACCATTCACACTCACATTCATGCTCTCGTTCACACCTATTGGCTGTAGCCAATTAACCTAACCTCAGTAAGTGCATAGGGACTGTGGGAGGAAACCGGAATACCCGGAGAAAACCCACGCAGACATGGGGAGAACATGCAAACTCCCTTTACATTCATAAAATTAAAGTTATTTTAGTTCAACTTTTTAAACCTTTGACAATAAGAACTACACTCCCCTTCAATAGCATTCGAACAGTGACGCCAATCCTTTTATTTTTGCTGTAGACTGAAAACATTTGGGGTTGACATTAAAAGATGAGATGAAAGCTCAACAATTCAGCCTTTGTTTCCAGGTATTTAAATCTGGATCTGATACACAGTTCAGAAGATGGCACCTTTCGTCTGAACCCACCCATGGTTCCAATACTTTTGGAGGGGAGTGTACGCGTTGTCTCGGTGAGTTGTGTTTGGAGGGTGACATGTTTGTGAGAGGGACAATTTTCAAATCAGCTAAAACATCTGCTCGGGGTGGGGTTTGTTGTGACCGGCACCACAAAATTTCTAAGACCAACCAAGTCAGCACATGACCCCGCCTCTGTCTTGAGACGATTGGTCCTTTCTTTCTGACGATACGCTGAAAATATGTTTCTAAGAAAATTGAGAAAAGGTCAAATAGGAGAAAGATGCTGATGAGTTAAGAAATTTAAATGATTTTAAAGAATTTTGACTCCAGATCATGTAGTTTTCGAGATAACTGAAAACACAAATGTAATTACTTGTGGCTGCAGTACCTCGTGTTTTATGGTATGACATGGTAGCGGGGGCAACCACATCAGGGATTTTCACGTTTCTTGGTGTCATGGTTTATGCTGCATAAACAGCTTTGCTTTGGTAATTATTACAGCGCCTATATGCTCAGCGATGCTTTCTTAGGTATACCTTGCTAGGATCCGACTCCTTTGTGCCTTCAGAACAGCTTTAATCCTTTGTGGCATAGATTCAGCAAGGTGCTGGAAACCGGGTGATGATTGCATCGCGCATTCATGATGTAAATGTAATGTTCTGCCACATCCCAATCTATGACAATCTATTGGAGTGAGATCTGGTGATTGTGGGGGTGATTTACTGTAAGTACAGAGTACATTGTCATGTTCAAGAAACCAGTTTGAGAGGAACCTAAAGCGGAGTTGATGGCATCATATCGGCAGCAACCAAAGTATATGTCTTTTTCATTGTTAGAAAATTTTAATGGTGCAAATTTGAGGGTTTTTTTCGTTGTTGTTGTTTTGCAAACATTTAATTTATAATTTAGGGAAAAGGTTGAAACTAGAAGTTGCTGTCACTTCATACTTCATGCTGTATATGAAAGGTGGATCTGAAAAGTGATAAAGTCCCTAAATCCTGCCTAAATCCATATACTCCCATCAGATCATTGAGATCATGTGATCAGGGACTCCTGGCTATACAACCTTCGAGACTGAAGACAAAAGGAGACCGAGCATTTACCTCAGTGGCTCCCGTCTATGGAATTCTTTCCCTGTCTCCCTGAGAGCGGTGGATTCGGTGGTGTCTTTGAAAACTCATCTTTTTAATATTGCATTTGCTTAAAGCTTTCTTTTGTACTGTATTTTATTGCTGTGAAGCACTTCGGGGCAGCTGCCTTGTGAGGTGCTATATAAATAAAGTTTTACTTACTTACTTAAACCTTCATTTTTACAAATGAGCAGTCCTCTGAACTCTTTGAAAAGAGCATTTCTACATAAGGAGAACTTTCACTTTTAATTGTCAGATGCATTTGACTGATAGCGGTTGTGTACTAAACTGACTGGTTTTTAGAATGATGAATGTGCTTCTATACTCACTTGCACCTCCATTTGCTGCTGATCGGGGGAACCAGCTCTCTCTTCCAAGTCTGGCCCATTACACTGTGACAGTGAGGCTCCCTGAACAGGTGTGTTTGGGAGGAAAACAAGTGCAGGTAACCCTGAAAAACAGCAGCCAAAGCAAGGTAATAAGACTGAAGACAGGAGTTTAAAAATCTGAAAAATCTTTAAAAGTAGTAGAACAACTATTTATGCAATTTACTGTGTGCAGTGATGTGCAAAAGTCTCGAGCCACCCCTCATTTCTTTAGATTTTGCTTCCAGTGAGCCAGACTTTCTTGCAAATTTTTCAAGTGTTGAGCAATAGTTGTCCAGATTTTCTGAAGGTCTTTCAAAGGTTTTCTTTGGACATTGGCTGCATTTTACTCATTTTCAGTCTAGTCCTTGCATCTGACCATTTTCAGAAGATTGCCACCTAACAGTGATCTATAAATTGTTCAAGCGTACCTAACTCAACCCCCCCCCAAAAAAAAACAAACAGTGTAATGTCTACACATAACAGACTGTAAAGAACCAATTTTAAATTGTATCTTTAGGCATCTTTGTTACCAGCAACCCATTGCAAAAACACATAATTTGTTCCCATTTCCCATGAGTAAACAATAACACAGCTAAGCAGCCACAAAAAAAGTATTTTTGCACCAACAAGGTGATTTTCAAAGAACTATTAGCTTAAAATTTGGGATATCTCAGCATGGTGTGCTTTGAGTCTTTAAAAAATTGCGCAAACTGTATCTGTAAGTGACAGGCCTAAAAAATGATCTACAGAACATGAGCAGTATCTGAAAGTCATGACGTTCTGAAAAATAAAAATCCAACAAAGACCTGACACCGGACCACAGAGATGCACCCGGCCCTTTAGTTGATCATCTACCGTTCACTGAAACGTCATCAAAAATGGTCTGAGTGGTAGGGTGGCTGTCAAATAGGCATTCTTAATGGAGGAAAACGGGGAGGAAGAGCTGAGGTGTTCCAAATTACACAAGAACGGAAGTGAAAATCTGCAGCAACAAGTCCAAATTCAGACATTGACATTACTGAAGCAGTGTGTGATCATCTTGACAGAGGATGGAACAAATACAGGCTGGAGAACTATTTCTGAAGACTTCTTAAAGAAATTACAAGAAAGCTTGCCTAAGAGAGTTCAGGCTGTGCTGAAGAATAAAGGTGGTCATACCAAATTTATTTTCAAGCTCCTTTATAACTGCACACACTCTGTTGTTGCCTTCTATGCTGCATTTGCACGTATGTTTGCACAGTTGTATAAAAAAGTAACATTTAAAGCTGGAAGTCTATGTGAAAAGAAAAGAAAAAAGTAACCATTGCAGTGCTTTAAGAGGCAGCAGCAGTGGTCAGTAAAGTGGTGTTTAATCAAACTGAGTTAGACTATTACTAGTTCCTTTAATTAGTCTGCTCCCGAGTATACATGCAGCCATGCGGCGCACACACCTTTGCCTCCCTCCTGCTGCTGCTGAGGGCTCTCCTGCTTTGATGCTTTCTGGATCTCAGCATCTTCTCTGGTTTTCTCAATGAGCACTGGTTCGGTTGTCATGGCTACCGGGGATAGTCCTCCCTCCTCAACAGAACTCCGGGGGTCGCCATCCTCCTCCTCCACCACCACCTCTTCCTCGTTGTCTCCCTGTTCCTCTTCTTCACTGGCTGTTTCCATCGCATCCTTCTCCTGGAGAGAGGGTGACGGGGACTGCAAGGACACATAAAGTTGTATCAGAAAACATATCCGCCACACAAAGCTTGCGTGTAATCTAAGTTCGTCGCTCCCCGAGTTTTGAGGTTTGAACAGCATATTATATGTGCTGCACTTCTGCAGGGCACATTGTGTTGCTCGTGCACACTTCCCATTTGGAGAAAGACATCAGAAATAACAACAGCCGCCTACTACGGCCAAGTTTGCACACACAGGGGAGAAAGAGAGGGAGGAGAGTGCGCTGTCAGGAATGACACAAAGGATTTAATGAAGCGAGAAACTAGAGGGGTACGGGGACAACAACGGGAAGAGTATAATAGAGCCGCAGAGTTAGGATGGCGCTTTTATATGAGTAACCGTGATGTCCGGCCGATGGGGCTGAGTCCTCCGGCCTGCGCGTCAGAGCAGCGCTCACAGGAGCGCAGCAGCGGCACGTCTCAAGTTTACACAGACACCGCCTACTGCGCGGCAGGCCCAGACACTCCGCGCTCCAGTCTGCCCGGCTAAAGTTTATGGGAACGAAATCAGATGTTATTGACCCGAAAATAGCGAAGTGGAAACGAAATCTGACGGTTGCTCGTGCTCGCGCCACGCACAGACGCTCTTCGGTGCGCGCTCTCGCCCTGAGAGCCGGGGAAAGCCGCTCCGGAGCCGTCTGCTCCTGTGTAACCCGCACCTTTTGTGCAGGAAGCCGAGCCACACACACACACACACACACACACAAACACACGCGCGTTTGGCGAGGCTACAGAGGACAAACGCAACACGGGCACGGTCGCGTCTCGCTGACAGTCAGCCGAGGCTGCGAAACAATAACGCGTCTCCTTAAATCTCGTCACTTTTCGCACGTAAAACACTGATGTTTGAGAGAAGCGAGCACACGCTGCGCGACGGAAGCGCGTGCTGTTTTAACCCGCGATCACTAATTCATCGGTAAGCCAGCGAGCCAAAGCTGCTCACGGAGCCCTGCGCGGGCCAGACGTGCCGAAAATATTAAGTTAGCGGTGCCCACCTTCTCCCCAGTGTGTTTGTCCTGCAGTGCGCTCTTTGCAAGTCTGTCAGCGGACGCATTCTTCGGCGGCGGTTCCTCTACCACCACCCCCCTCAGAGGAAGAGTAATGTTCCCGCAGCGGGTCCTGCGCAGCCGGCCCCTCTCCACCTCTCTCTCCATGACCACTTTGACTTTGCCTCGGGTCAGCTTTTCCTCTGACAGCCGTTCCTGGCTGCTCAGATAGCCCAAAATCTCCTTCAGCCCGAGCGGCTTCATGTGGCCTCTGGTCACGGCTGCCGAGCCCCCTCGGAGGTTCCTCTCGGACAGGCTGCGGACAGAAGCGACTAATCTGTCGCCCAGGTCTGAACTGGCGTGGTTCCCTGTTGTTTTGGTGCCCCCTCCTCCGACTCGAAGTTTGGGCTTGAGGGGCACAGACTGCTTCTGTCTCTGATTGTGAGGGGGGCTGCTGACGCTCCCAGGGCAAGTTTTGCTGTGCGTGTCATCTCGAGGCAAACCAGACTCCTTTTCTGCGCTAACTGCATCGGCTTTGCTCTGTGCTGTCCTGCTGCCATCAGCCCCGTTGTGTGCGCCTGTCCTGTGGCCGAAACTGGGTGACGGGCAGTCCCCGGCCGCCTGCTGTCCTAATCCCTTGTCTCTCGGTGCACTCGCTTTCTCCTCTTTACAGCCGCTCCCGACAGCACAGCCCGTTGTTGCGCCACAACTGAGGCACCCGTTTCCGCTACTCGGGCTGGAGGCAGGTTTGAGCTTTTTGCCGGTGGTGCTGGCTGATGTTTGGGTGTGTGGATCTGGGCTGGGCTCCGAGTCCTCCTCTCCCTCCTCCTGGTCCGTGAAGCTGTGCGCACTGTCGCCGTTGTTGTTCGGATGATCGCGTTTGGTCCGCTCCCTCGCTGCCTCCGCGCTGCTGCTGCTGCTGCTGCCAGCGGCCGTAAACTCACTCTTTTTTCTGCTTTTCCTCTGCACCTTTGCCGCGTTTCGGTACGATATGGACCCCTTGTAGCTAACTTTGAGTACCGTCTGCTCTTGAATCAGTTTTTCCAGTTCTGTCCTGGTTCGGTCTGGGTCAGACCCGTGTCGTCTCCGGACCATTCGACAAATCCTCTCCAGATCCGGACGGGCTTTTCTCGAGCGGAGAGAGTCGATTGTTTCCAGGATCCACTCTCGGTACTTGTTTGGCTCGGACATCTTCTCCTGCTGGTGCGGATGGGGTTTGGCCCGAGTGCGTCTTTTTCCTCTGTTGTTTCACAAGTGACGCTGTGTCAAAGCTGGGAAGCCAAAGTGCGATCCCCGGCTGGAGAATGAGGACGGAAGCCTAGCTGGTACGCTTGCGTTCGTTGGCCACATTGTGCGCTTAAGGTGGACCGAAGATGGCGCCTAGGTCTCTGCCGCCAGAGACGCAAATTGCATTTAAGGTGGAATTGACTCGCTTTCAGTGCCTCAGAGCCACGTTCTTTGTTCGCAGTCTTAATCTGATCATCCCACGGTTTATGACAGCACAGTGGATTGTAACACAAAGAAACGCCCGGGCAGCCTCCATCGAGGAGACGCGGAGCGGCTGCGTGCTGTATTTGTGAGCGCTATGGCGACTCAAAGTGAGCCGCGCGGTCAACAGATGGGTGGATGACGGCTTCAGTCCGCATCAAGCGGCAGCGATGGATGTCTCACCTCCAGGCTACGGCAGCCTCCCACCGAGGACACCTAAAATACCTCAACATCCACTCACTTTTCTATGAACGTAAAACTTTTAAATAGCTCAATGAGGACCCGGGAGTTCAGGAGAATTTTACAAGTAAAACTTTATTGGAATGATACTCATGTTGCAAAATATTACACTTCGTGTTTTTATGTCACTGTTCCCGTGACTTTAGACGCTTCCCTTTGCAGTATGTCTGTGTGTGTTTGTATAGTATGTCTGTGGTGGGGGTGAATATGGTTTACATTTGGGGTCTCATTTCCCTAAAAAGTGCGACAGTATGTACCAGCATTGTGCCTGCATGGAGAGGAAGTTGTATCACTGCAAAAACATCGAGGAGACACATAATATTGTTTTATAACTTCAAACATTTTGTCCATGATGATATATTCAACATTAAACCTGACATGGAGGAAATACAGCGAATGTGAAGTCTCAAGAAATGATGCAAATAAAAATAATAGTTTGTAAATGAACCAATAAGCCAGCTGATGACTACAAGTAGGCTTGCAGCCTGTAGCTCTTGCCACTGTTTATCTGCCACTGCGATTTTGACGTCAGATTCATTGATAAAATCTGGAATTTTTTCCAGCTGGTTACTCTCAGTGAGAAAGAAATGGAAACATAGCTCAGTAGTTGGGCATTGAATATGAAAAGTTAATAGAGTGGCGATGGTAGACCCTTTTGGATTCAGGTTTGTTTCTCTCAGAAACCCCAGGTTTACTGTGACAGCCGGTTTATGGTCATTCAACTTGAACTTTGGGGAATATGCCACACATAAGCACAATATCCAGTAGCCTTACAAGCGATCCAGCATTATTACCAGATGAGGCCACTTCTATCTACCATGTGTTACAGCAGGTCTGTATTTGTTACTGGATGAAATATGTATTATGTTGTGTTGTGATTTTATAGCATTTATAGCATAATCTGAAAATGTTTACCCTGGACTAGTTATAGTTCCATTTCTGTTGAATTTTGTCAAATAAACAAAAGTAAATGAAATAGGCCACACCACCCATTTACTTCTGATGGGCCTTGAAGAGTCACAAACAGCCTGCGTTACACACCGGTCAGTTCTTTAGGATCTAAAGGATGTGGGAGATGTAGGACGTTGTTTTTTGGAGCTTGACCCACGCAAGGCACTAATAGGATAATTCAGCCTCTGCTGCAAGTTTTATTAAAGAGTAAGGCTGAATCACCAGAAGTCTTTTAAGACCTACAGCTGATACTGTGCTTCTGCGATGCGCATTCCTAAATTGATTTTTTTTTTAAACTAAGTTACCACATTGTAAATCTGGGGTCATGCACAGAGTGAGAAACATGTTTTGACAGAGGTTCAAAATCCCAGAAGCAAATATGGCAATGCACAATTAGCCATGTGGGGCAAAAAAAAAAGAAAAAAGAAGAACTCACCATTTAAATTCCTGGGTTATTTTGATAATTGTTCCAAATTACAAATGATACACACAAACAATTACACATAACAAATGTGTATCCTGGAGAAAATGCTTGCTATATTTTTTGTGTCTGAACTGTTTCAGACAGGAGGGAAGTATGTGAATTTAAATGATCCAGTTTATAATGACGAGAGAAAAAAAAAACCCAAGGCGCCTGTATTAACCAAATTAGAATATCATTATTATTGTGGCACATTAAATTACAGCAATAAAGAAGGCATTTTGATGTCTGAAACGGACATCAGTGTCACTTCGTTTTATCTCATAAACTGTATATGAACAAATCCTACAGTAACAACCCTTTCTGGGCTTTGTTTAAGTATTCTGTCACCATAGCTCAGGAACTACGGAGACACTGAACACCAAAAGTGCTATTTGTTGTATTCTTCAAATCAGCAGGTTGTATACCTTGCGCTTTTAATATTTTTTTTCTCTTCTCAGTATTAGTTCAATTCACCACCAGGTGCTCTATCGTTCACTAACTTCTTAAGTGGAGTGCCAGTCTTCTTTACATCATTACCAACACACAAAAAACAAAACTAAAAAAAAAAAACTGTGCATGTTTTAAACACATAAACAGTAACAGCTGCTGTCACATACAAGACTGTCACATGGAGAGTGGTCCTACTTTACAAGTATAATAAGAAATAAGGGATGGGTGATAAGGTGAGATGGACATGAATACATATTTCCACTGAAGACCATAAAGCACACTATCTAAACTGCGTCAGTGACGGGTCAAAATGCTCTGGAAGCGGTTCGAGGTAGTCTGCTTTAAATGGTCTCTTTCAGTTGGAGTAATCGAGGGCTTGAAGGCTTGGGTCAGTAAGCAGAATCACTGTGACTAGTAAGTAAACTCTGAGCCAAGACAGGAAGTGCGTACATGAAAACAAAGTTGTCAAGTTAATTACCAAAATCAAATCTTCTGGAAGGGCAAACTGTGGAAGACGCTAACCAAAGTCTAAATGTTCCCTTTTATTCCTCTTAATTTGAACCAGAACTTTAGATTCTCAAATCCATATCACAGATTTACCTGCTGATCCTAATGCTTTATGTTGATAAAATATCTATTAAGTGATATGTTCAAACCTGAGATACCATTATGTTAAAACTGAGTTAATTCCATTCCCTTACGCATATTTCCTTGTTTGTTAGCGTGACATGATATCATTGGAGCCACTAGCATCTAATAACATTTAAAATGGAGCACTGTAGATATGCACTAATTCTAAGAATGATAAGAACAGCAGATGGATAGTTACACAGTAAACGTAACTGACTTTTTTCCCTTAAAACGTCATCTGTCTCTCACTGAAATTTGTTTGCACACACAGCGCAGTTTTTGTTTTTTTCTGTTGAGCCATCAAGCCTTAGTGTATGTTGTGTGTCTGTGAAATGAGAGGGTAAAGTTTAAATTTTGAAAGAAAAATTTAGATAAAACTGCAAAATGTAAAGTTATCTAAGATGAAAGCACACGTGTGCATAATTCATTAAACCTGTCACTTACATGCCCTTCTTGCTTGAAGAAAAACAAAACAAAAAATGAGCATGTTAGCCAGTTGTCAAATTTTTTAAACTTTTTTTTCCAGACTGGGACAAAAAGTTGCACGAGACTCGCTGGTCTTCATGTAACGACTGACTAAGAGACTGGATGAGATCAGCACAGACAGGCTGATTTCTCTATGCTGTGATGCAATAAAGAGCATGGACTAAAAAAATAAATAAATAAAGAAAAAGGGAAGATCTTGGGTGAAAATGTGTACAGGCAACTCCAAATTAGTTGGGTTCTCGACACCCATGAAGTACACCTTCATTATAAAGGGATCCATAAAGAAGACAGAATAATAAATAAAACACAACAAAAACACAACAGAAAAGGCAACACTGCTGGTTATCAGTCTCCTTGCTCTTTTTCCCTTCTCTATCTTATTTTCCCCCTTTTTGTAGCTGGTGCTTGTGATTGGACAGGAGACAGTACTTTCTCCTTATGTCTCCCACTTGACCAGCCTACCTTTGACTCTCCCTATTTCCTTCTTTCTTCCTCTCTTGCTCTCTAACTCTAGAACTCAGCAAACTCCTTGGCACATTTCTCAGTGAAGGAGACGCGAATCTCCTCCTCCTCATAGTCGTCAAAGTTGCTGGTGTCCCCTGGCCCTTTGAACTTGGGGATGAAGGGAGCTTCCACCTAAAATCACATAAAGACACCCATTAGAAAACGAACTGAAGGGAAGGGGGATTGTCACATACACAGTATATTCAGAAACACATACCTTTTTCTGGTAGATGGCAATCCAGTCAGTTGTTGCAAACCACTTGTGTCCCTTGATGTCATTGACCCCATTTTTGAGGTTTCCATAACGTTTTGTGAGATCCACCTGAAGATAGCACAAACATATTTCTCTCACTGTCACATTAATGAAAAACAAATTTAACCTTTACATCTGAATCTCTGAGATATCGGCCCTCACCTGTAACAGGTTCCTTAGGAGGTCTTTCAGGTCTGAACTAAAGTGAGATGGGAAACGAACCTAGGGAAACAAAGGAGAGCAATCATCACCCCGCCACAGGCGTGCTCGACGGTTGGTTTGAGGTGTTTGTGCTGATATGCTGTGTCTGGTTTTATTTATTGATTTCAATTGGTTGTGGAAGATGCCCCTTTTCTTGGACTTCGTACATTATTATTTAAGCTGTTCCAGCTGGATTTTCTCCTGCTTTCCTGCCTTAGCGGTGCAGGCTTCTCTCTCACTGCATCATCATCACTCTCTCCAGTTCACCTTCAGGTAAACTTGTTTCCTTATAAAGAAAAATGGGGGGTGTGGCTGTATGCAGATAGAGTGCTGAATACAGCAAGCACTAGTCAGTCCCTTGAGTTAGAATGCTTAACTAACACAGCAGTAAGAAAAAAAGTGATTTTTGTGTGCAAACTCATTAAGCATGGGATCCGAACGTTTCCACACACGCTGAGGCCACTGTTTGCTGCAGAAGTCTTATTCAGATGTCGTTTTGCAAACTTAAGCTATGCCTCCATGTTTCTTTTAGTGAGACAAAGCTTTCTCTGGTAACGCTTCCAAAGCATGCTTGTTCGGTCTTTTCCTAATTGTACCGTCATGAACTTTTACATTTAACATGTTAATTGGGGACTGTAGAGTCTGAGATGTAGTGCTTTAATTCTTTGCAATTTCTCTGAGCATTACACGGTCTGACCTTGGAGGGAATTAGCTGGAACACCCACTCCTGGCAAGATTATAGCATTGTGCACACCGGAATACTCCCGACCTGCAAACTCCCAAACGTCTGCTTTTATAGAGGTGGTAAAGCCTAATGATCAATTAATCAAGTGTATGTGATGCTACAGCTACTGGAAACACTAAATTTGTACTTAGTTTTTCACAGAACTGTATAGAACCATGAAAACTCTCTTTTTGACACGACTATATTTAAACTTGTGCTTTTCCTTATAATTTGACAGATATGTATTGTTAAAATGGTGGATGCTGATATTAAACATGGCCAATGTTTAAGAGTGCTCTTAACGCCCAGTTTCCAACATTTATTTCCACTCTCGGGCTACGTCCACACTTCCACGGGTATTTTTAAAAAAAACTTTTCCGAGTTTGTTTTTAAAATATCTCCGTCCACATGAAAACACAAAAATGATCTCAACCACTGTCAAGAGCATGCCAAAGCAACAGGTGGCTATATAATCCAACCGTGAGGAAATGTTGGCCAGTCAAAATCTCACAAACAATAACACTGCACATAGTCTGACATCAAAAAAGGAGGTAAAGGCACACGCCTTTGACACTGCAAGACAAAATCTCAGTTTTCCTTGTCCACATGTAAATGCAGAAATTACGTTTTCAAAAAGATTTACCCTGGCTGGGAAAAGAAAAGCTCAGTTTCAGTGATCCAAAATGCCATTTACATGTGGACAAAAAGGCAAAGCGCACAGAAAAAGTTGTGTTTACCAAAATACCCGTGCATGTATGGACGTACCCTTGGATCTGCATGACGTCAAAGAGGGCACATAGCTTTGGCTTTAAAGGAAGCAGAGCCAAAACAGCTTGTTTCAGGCAGCGGATAAACTGAGAGGCTGTTACAAGATAAGTATTATTTTGGACTGTGAATCATGCAACACTACTTTATTAAAGTCCAAATATACAATTGTGGAGCTGGAAATTAGCATAATAGGTTCCCCTTATAAATACATGGGAAATAATGGAAGGCTATATGCTCCTCTTACACCTTCTCTGATCAGATTTAACATGCTGGATCAAGGATCTAACAATTAGATTCTCCAATGTGGTGCCTTAAAGAATTTATGGTTTTTTACATGTCTGGAAAAAAATATATATACAGAACCAACATAATACACATGAACTAATATCACATCAGATGTTAGCACAAAATGCTAATCAGACAGTCAAACTCACCTTCCCTGAAACAATCTTTTCATAGATCTGAATGGGCTGATCAGCAAAAAAAGGTGGGTACCCTGCTGCCATCTCGTAGACAAGTACACCCAGTGCCCACCAGTCTACTGCCTTGTTATACCCCTGGTAGATATGGCATCGGGAATGACAAAGATGGAAGAATGGGGGAAGAGAGATAAAAACAGCATTAAGTTAATTTAAGATAAAATATCAAATGTTTTAGTATGTGTAGAATATTATAATATTATACACACACACACACCGTGTGTGTGTGTGATTTGTCAAAATATAAGATAAAACTCTTGGATCATTATGATATCAAAGAGAGCACAAGTCCCTAATAATGTCATCTCAGATACACAACTCTTGCCTGAACATAGAAGCCACACCCACCTGCTATTCAAATATTTTATTTCTGAGCTGACTTAAAGCAATGATGCCTTTAAGTCCCAGAATGAGACAAATGGTTATTATGGATTGTCAATCATGCAAAACTTCTCCAGTGGAGTCCAAAAAATAAAAAATAAATATAGTGCTTTAAATAAACAGAATAGCTCTATTTCAATAATAATATGCTGATTTCCCACATCACTATCAATTCTTACTCTTTACTTGATGTTTTGAGAAATATCTTGGGATGGCCTTGCAATTAAAAGTTTGGCTGTTAAGACTAAATTTGGGGGCGTGTGGTACATTTTATGGTATACACTGAATTTAATTATTGTTTTTCCTATCTGACTGTAACCATGTATTTTTAAAAGGAGACTTGGGTTTATTAGGTTATAAATATCTAGTAGTTCATTCATCTAATTGAAACCTGAGTTACATTATAGTTGGGGTTTATTTCAACATCTTTTACCATACTAATTTGTGTTGCTTATAATAATGTGTAGTAATAGTCACGACCATTCGGATCTGCTATTTTTTTATATTGATTTGTGTAACATTTAAAGTTGTTTATATAACTCCTCCCACCCTCCGTTGTCTGACAATCATTCTGATTCCTACCGCCAGCTGTTGTGAAAAATAGTGAGAAAAAGTGTGACGGTCTCCCGGTGACATGTGCCACAGAGTGCAGTGAAAATACTTTCCAGATATTTTGGTGTTTAAGAAAAAGAAACTGGAACCTGCTTGTCACCCACAGCCCACAGAGTCTGTAGATCACAACCCACCAGGGTTGCAAAGCCCATAAACATCTGTGTGCAAACTGCAACACTTTAAGTGTTATTTATTTTATGCTTATTGCACAATTGTAAAGTTGCTGGCACATGAGCTTCCCAAAGCATGGCGCCTAATGACGATGTCTCCTTTCTGTGCAAACATTATTCTTAATGAGTTTTGTCATCAGTGTTTTGCTAACATATGTCAAACACTGAAGAGTACTCTGCGTTCTCTACTCAGGAGCACTAAACTTCTCATCTGTGTGCACGCATTCATAGAGCATCTGGGGTGGGACTGATACAGACAGATGGGCATGTTTCTCTGTCACAATGTTCCCACTATTTTGAAGTGTACATGCACATGCAGAGTAAATTATAACTTGCCTGCCAAAAGCATGTTATGTCAAGGAAAAGTTTATTTTATTAAGTAGCTGGCTTAATTAAATGAGTAATTGGCTGTTCAGATGTCAGCCAACACTTATGGAAAGCTCTGCTAAAACCTGTCCTCTAGCTGCTAGGATCATTTATATTACTGTAGGATCTTGACCTTACAGTATGTCATTTACCTTGAGATGACATGCGGTCTATTTTACTTTGCAACCAATCATTTAATAAAGCATTTGTGACTTCAAACAAATAACACCACTCAGGTGATCAGCTTTAAATTCACAAGGCTGCAACGCCAGTGTTATAGTTTATAAGTAAGCAAAGGCCTATTGCACCTTCACATGATTTCACACAGTCTTCAACTTTTAGGACTTATCCCCACAGACCGGTTACGCAGGCGGACTCCAGGCAGACTTGGAAAATGTCTAACAGGAACAACCTTTCCTCTGTAGTGCCTACAGCTGTCCACAGGTGAGCCTAATCATAGAAAATCAAGAAGCCTCTACCCCACGCATTAAAGCTGGTTTAGCAGGCTGCCAAGGCAAATAATGGAAGCACACCTTGCTGAGAATAATCTCGGGAGCCAGATATTCTGGGGTGCCACACAGTGTCCAGGTCCGGCCCTTCACACGTTTGGCAAAGCCAAAATCTGTAACCTAAAAGAGGGCAAAGAGCAATGACAATTAGACAGTGAGTTAAACAAAACAAAAATGACATTCAAATAGGCAGACATACATTTTGGTTGAATAAGACCACATGAAATCCAGCAGGAAAGAGAAACATAAAGATGGATAGAGGTACTCCAAGCAGGAGAAGAACAAGCACCATTGAGCAGCAAGGGAATTTGTCACCAGCTGTTATTTAACAGTTCACCACTAGAGGGTGGTACACCAGCACATAAAGATGATTGCAAAGAGTCGTTTGTAAGGTTAGCATATCTCACATTGAAAATAATTGTGCTGGTATCTGGTGATCTGTACGTGATATATCATGATCATAATTAGCATTTTTGATCATTTTAATATATTTAAGAAAAAAAACGGAGGAAAATGGATGGATGGATGGATGTTTGCTAATGCAATTCATTATTAGTTGCAGACATAATAAATATAGAATACAAATACAAAACAGGATCAGTATAGTAGAACTTCATCGGAGGAGATTTACCTGTATGTAGCCCTGTTGATCTATGAGCAGGTTTTCAGGTTTCAGGTCTCTGTAGATCAGGTCCAAAGCATGGAGATACTCAAAGGTCAAAACGATTTGAGCAGCGTAGAACCGAGCATGAGGCTCACTGCACACAAACACAATGACACGAAAAGAGCTGTTTAGTGACTGTACAGTAGAGATTACTTGAGACAAAAGTAGAGATGAGTGAAAATACTGTAGAATAGTAGACACAATAGAAGAAAGAATCCTGAATAGAAATTTATCCATAGAAAAGGTGTAGGCAAGTGTGCCATACTATACTATACTATACTATACTATACTATACTATAATCTGAATTAGTATGACCTTTGTTCCCTGCACTGGGATGAGCCAGATCATCTTGTAACTTTGGATTATGCTGTTAATTAAGCTGTAAATGCCATGTAACTCTAGGCATGCATAGTATAAGAATCTAGTGGGGGCAAAAAAGCTTTTTAAACCTTACTCTGAGGTACTCTGAGGTTTAGTTGTTGAGTTGATGACTCAGGCAGGGGCAGATGACTGCCCTTCTCTGAGCCTGGTTCTTTACCTTACAATACAATAAAACTGAATTGAACTGTTGTTGTTTTAATCAGATCTGACAGGTTATTCTATAGATAAAGTGTTTGTATCTCATTAAAATTAATGCTGAGGCTCTCTCATATATTTAGATACAAGCTTCAAAATAATTGCTCAGGATGAGTTTAAAATATAGCTGCAGAGTGGCAGAACATGGCGCTAGAAGTGCTTCGGTAAAATGCAACACAACAGAATAGACTTTGAAAATCCAATGTTTACTCTTGTAGCAATCTACAAAATGCTTTTGGATATAAACTTCCCTCCATGCAAACACTGACCTAAATCTGCCAATTCTTCGTAGATGGGAAAACATCTCTCCACCTGGCACATACTCCATCACCATGTAGAGGTTAGTGTTGTCCTGCGGGAGGGAAAACAAAGGTTAGTGGCACTCACATAAACACACAAACACACGCACATGTATGGACTTACTTCAGGTACACATATAAACACGAGTTACAACTCAACCACACGGACTAAAAGAGCAGGACAATTTCACCAATTATCAGAATGTTTAATCTGACTGAAAGGGTATTTTGCTAATCAACATTCATTGACTATTTATAGTTTTGCCAAATAAATGCTTAAATAATAAAGTACTTTGACCCAGGAATGCTACTTCAAGGCCCGGTTTGTAAAGTGTGTGTTTTTTATGTCATAATTTGGCTAGATATCAGTAGTTTAACCAACTAAAACAAGCCACACTGAGTTGGTTTTGGTTTTCTTGACTTGTTTGTGAGTAGAACAACACACGTGGATTGGAATATTCAACCTATAATAGGTTTATTTAAGATGTCTAGGATAGTCAATCCCTGGATTTCCAGGTGCATCTAAACAGCTTAACCTAAATAAAGCCTTAACTGGAGTATAGCCATCAGCAAGGTTAGTCTGTACAAGCTCTCACATGACATTCAACTCTAACTTGACCATATATTTACCCATATATTTACCGACAACTCAACAGGATTGACAGTGATGATGGAATGGGAAGAAGACTGAAAGCTTAATGCAGCATGAATTATCTAAATTTCATCACTAAAACAACCACAGTTGGAGGTGCCAGGGTGGCTCAGTGGATGTGAGCAGGTGGCCATGTATGCCACATGCTTATGGTGCTTTTGGTGTGTGTGGCCCAGGTTTGTATCTGCATTTCCAGCATGGTTCCCCTATATATATATATATATATATATATATATATATATATATTTTTTTTTTTTTTTTTTAAATTATAAAAAAAAAAAAAAAAACAAACAAAAAAAAAAAAAAAAAAAAAAAAAAAAAAAA
>VUQK01032315.1:18755-29022 GCA_015106715.1 Bujurquina vittata
TAATTATCAAGTATTATTTCCATATATATATATATATATATATATATATATATATATATATATATTTTTTTTTTTTCTGTGCAATATCTAATAAAAGTAAAAAGGCCCCAAAAAAAATCTTAAAAAACAAAAAAACAACTATAGTTGGTGATCAGTTTTTATTGAAATTAAAAATAGGCTTCTCAAAAGAAAAGCTGACTTGGTGTGACCAGCTAGTTCAAAGTTTGTAAAAAATAAAACTTTACTTTTCAATTAACTAGGCATGTATAAATTCTGTCTGATGTGTAATGTATATTGTGAGTTGTTACTTGTAGTAACCAACCTCTCAGATCTGTAACACATTTTAGCCTTTTCCAGCTCATTGTGTTGGATTTACACTCCACAGTTTTAGTTTCTCATCAGCGCCACTTTAAGCAGAGGCACAGATAATAGCTGTTAAATAAAACACTGATGAGAGGCCCATTCTAAGGCATACCCTGATTTATCCCCCTTTTTGACTCTCTTTGTCTCTGGCTCTCTCGCTCTATATATAATATATCAGTAAGCATTTTTGCATAGTTTTCAGAGGCAGATCTGGATAACTGTGTGTGTGTGTGTGTGTGTGTGTAAGCGTGTGTGCGCGTGTGTGTGTGTTAACATAAGAAAAATGTTTTGCCCATAGACCAAAACATATAAGAAGTAGCAAAGTGAATAAAGGTTTGTGTGGACATGTTTCTCACTGTCATCAAACAACAACCAGACATGTGTGTATACACACACACCTTCTAAACTACTCCATACCTTGAATGAGTACTCTAACCGCACCAGAAAAGGGAAGCTGACAGCCTGAAGAATCCTCTTCTCGTTCAGAGTGTGCTCTATCTGCTTGAGCTTGACCACCTGAAAAGTAGTGAGAGACAGAAGGAAGAAGGATAGAGATGGACAGCCATTTTACCCAATAAGATAAGAATGTGAAATGTAAGTCAAGTATAACATTGGCAATGAAACATTTTCATTTAAATAAATATCTGTTAAATCTCTATCACAGGTTGAATATAATACTGCCTGTGGCCCAATCATTACAGTACTGGAGTATGTTTATATTTGCAGGATTATAAAATGAGTATCTGTGGCACCATTACTGAAAAAAATGTCATATTAAGTTACAGCTAATGCAAACTGAACATTTCCTACTGTTGCGTCTTCCCATTAAAACCATTTAACTTTTGAAAAATTAGTTTACCCTTATTATGAAGTCTTAACTGGAAATGCAATGTATGTGTTACTGCTATCACTCATTAAAAATGCATAAACAAAACAATATAATGGACATATTTTGACAGCAGATCAGTTTGAAATATGGCAGGAAGTAATGGAACAAGAAGCAACCGCCAGACTGAGATGTCAGATAAAGCGCTGTGGGCAAAAGGCTGCACACCTCTAACAAACCTTTTCACTGTACCCTGTACACTGTTGGCAGGCTCAAAAAATCAGTTCTCAACTGCTCATAAAATAATGAATAGGGTTTTACTTATTACATGACTCCTTTATTAACAGAAACTACAGCTACAGCAGGATACTCTGTGATATGTACAAAAATAGCCTAAAGACCCTGGTGTCAAAATTTCCATCCAGTATCAACACTGTAGGCCAGTGTGCTGAAGTGCCATGTCATTCAACTTTTTATACTATGATATACAGTAAAAATATACAATAGTTTTGGCCTCATGCTTGACCATTTGCAGAAGCTCAGTTACCACCATGTCTGTCTAAGACAGATCAATCACTTCAAGGACACAGGGTCCTCTGACCTTCGTTATAATGGCCTCTGGCCCCACACCAGGCTTTCTTCCGCATGATACTCCCTGTGACAGTATTATAGTCAAGACCACCAAACCCGAGACCAAGGGAAGGTGAGACCGAGTCAAGATCAAGACCAGCGCCCCATGCTGCATGACACAATAAAATGTAAAACATGATCAAAATCACTTCTCAAATTGATCTGAAGGATCCACATTCCCATAAAAACACCTAGATATTAAACACTCCGAGCTAAAATAAGTTAACCATTTTTATTTAATATTCCAGAGTGACTTCCATCATTTATCACAGAATGTAAAACAATTATTTATAGCTCATCACAATAGTCTTTTTCTCTGCCTTTCATAAACAATGCATAAAGTTATGTTGTTTTTAAACCAACAACAATCTTTGTAAAAATGGGTGCAATTTCAAAACCACATAGACAGTAACAACTAAAGCCACAAGTTTCTTTCTTATTCAAATTAAAGCTGCAGTTTGTAACTTTTATTTTAAAAAAAAGCTTTTTAATTTTACATTTTTGTTAAAACTGTCACCATGTCACGATAGTATAGTATGAGACAGATAATCTGTGAAAAGAAAAAAAAAAAATCGAGCTCCTCCATCTCCTTCCCGAGCTACTACTTCACTGCTCCCCGTCAAAAACAACCAATCAGAGCCAGAAGGAGGGTCTTAGCACTGTCAATCACTCCTCATGTATGCACTGCTCAATGCACTAATGGCAGAGAAACAACTTACTGTTCCAGGAAAACTGTTTATCTGCCGTCATCGGTGGCCATGCTAACTAGCCTGAGCATTCATGGCAGGCTCTGCTGGCGGAGAAGTTGTAGCGAAGCAGAGAGCAAGGGGGAGAGTGTGAGCAGTGGATACACAAGCATGATTGCCAGTGTTACGACTGTGCTAAGTACATTTTGCATCCAATAAAATCAAGGATATTAACAAATAAATTGGACAATATTTTGGCAATTTAGTGATATTTCCACAGTTGTGGTCTTGAAATAAATTCCTGAGTCCTCAATGTCGGAGACCGAGACAAGACCGAGTACAAATGTGGTTGAGTCCAAGGCAAGACCATTGAAAAGTGGTCTAGAGACCGGTCTCGAGTACTAAAACACTAGGATTTGGCACTATATAAAAGCAGAGAATTAGTGGTTATGGTTACCACTGTTACCACTGAATCCTCTCAATGCTGGTAGCAGCAAGGTTAGGGACGTTGTATCCCGCTCTTGCACAGTTGTTTGTGGACTGACCATCTTGGGGAAACACTGCTATCCCCTCTGCATTGCCTGTAAGGGCGTAAAACATGCACAGGTGTCATTGTCAGACACTTCCATGGTCGAAGACCCCGAGGCTGAACTTTCTTCTTTTTCAACCAGTTCTTCGACTCCCAAGAGACGCAAGGCGAAGAAGTGGATGATATTCCAATGGATCTTCTCAGAGATGATAGCAATGAGGATGAGGAGGATGCTATTCTCCCTCCTGCCAAGACGCCGCAGCCTGGCAGCTCCACTGACAGGGAAACTCAACCTTCTCCATCACCCCGCAAGGTTAATTTCAAGAGATATGTTAGCGTACAGCAGCCAGACTGTCCCTGAAGGTGTCCTTGGGGACCGCACTGGGTGCTCTCTGTGTGACTGACTGTGAGGTCATCTCAGTCAAATTTTCCCTGAATGTTTGCTGGATATGTGTTACTGGAGAGACCCAAAAGCGTTCATTACTGGTGACCCCTTAGGAAAATGACAAAAAATGCTGTGGGGGGGCTTGTTTTCAAGGAGAGGGCTGTGAGTGGCCCCCGACTGCAGAGGCTCTGGAATCCACATTTAAATTGCCTGGAGCTGACTGTAATTTTTCTGCCATACTAAGTCCTTAGTGTGGGCTCCTAGCTATATGCCGACCTCTGGGGTAGGTGTGAGATGTCGACCTGCCTGAGGTGTTTATAGGCTTCGGAGCATGTAATCTGGGAGGGCTATATCTCCCATGGTGAGATACTAAGTGAAGTTTGAAAGCGTATGCTTGGCTACCAGGTAACCCCAGTTCTCCAAAAACTGGGTGCGATATCTCACTGCACTGCCATACATGCAAAATGCCTGATGTGGGGCGACGTGCTATTTTAAAAGTGATTGGCCATGCCAGAAGGTGCTTCCCATAGTGAGATACCACACTCGATTTTCAGAGGACTAGGGTTAACCTCGTAACCAAACATTTCTCCTTGGGAAAAAACTGTGGGAGTATTTTAGAGTTCCAGCAGTTTGGTGCCACATATACACTTCAGGAGACTTGTCATCAATACTACTATAACCAGGTACCTGACGCAAAAGTAACACAGAGTGCTTTTGTCAAAACTGTAGGAATCGTAAGACAACACAACATCCGGTTCATTTACATCCCCACCCAAGAATGACTGACATTAGTATAATGCGTTCTGTCAGTAGTACTCACTTAAAACTGTTATTAAAGTCTGTAAAGATGGAATATCTTCCTTTCCCTACTGATGCATAAATTCCTTTTCCAATACCTTAAAAGAATATGTCTCCCAAAAAAGTGTCAGCAAATTGAAGTTTATTGTTAATGTTTGATAAGTTGGAGTCCAAACAATCAGACCCTGCAACCTGCAAATTTTTATAGCCTTAAATTAAACGCATTGCCAACACCTGAAAGGATCTACAATCAAATAAAAGCTATCGGTTAGATGATACAACTCTGCATCCATTTTTATATCTGCTGATTGATTTCAGGTCTGTGGGGGCATGCAGTAGATGAGGTAGTTCACCTGTTTATCAGCACATAACGACAGTCAATAATTTAGATTTTAGTGACCATTTAAGCATTTACAAGCTGTGCTGTAAATGAGTTCTTATGCCATGATTTTGGCCAAGTAGCCAAAAGTAGACAATGCTTATAGTGTTTAATCAATAAAAATGATAATGAATCCATAATATAATTATTGTAAATGTCACTGGAAATAATGTAGTCATAGTTTTATTTTAATTGGGTATTAATATTATTCTAGCTGGTGTAATCTGCATATTGACATCTTCTGCTATGCCAATAAAGCTACTGATCACTGCTTTCAGCTAAAGTAAATTTAGAAAACAATTTCACCTGCATTTTAAAGCCCCAGGAGCTTTACATAATCCATAAAAGAAAGAAATCTTCTAAGTGCAATATTCACATCAGATACATTTCCATGTGTTCTATGACCATCCTGTAGGAAGACCTTAGACTTTGACTCTGGTGACCCCTGACCCAGACTGACCTTCTGCTTGTTGAGGATCTTCATGGCATAATGTTGTCCTGTTTCTCTGTGTTTCACCAGCATCACACGGCCAAATGAGCCCGTGCCCAGGGTTTTCAACCTTTCAAACTGCTCCAGGCAAGCAGTGTTCTGAACAGACAAAACAAAAAGAGTTAGCTGATTTCAGTGAAAATGGGATATTTAGGGTCATGTTGCTGGTAGTGAATTTTTATTTTCAACTCGTCCTGTGCTCACATTTACTAATTCTTGTATATTCATGGTAATTATTCTTTGTGCATACTACAAGCACATATACAGTAGATAATGTATACAAATGAATGTATATGGCATGACTGCTTGAGAATTTCTTAATATCATGTAATAAAGGATACACTTTAAATTTAAATAACAATAGATCTGATATATAAGGATAAGCTGAAGATAGATGGATGGATGAGTGGAAAACCTGTACAAAAGTAAAGTACCACTACAATGTTTAAAATAACACTTTGGTGTCACTTCATTTATTTATTATTCATTTATTTTGTTTTTGCTTTTCATTTCCTCTTGTGAGCAAAGAGGAAAAAAATAAGCCTTTATTATAAATAAAGAATGTTACTGTTTTAAAGTCTTGATCCCACTATGTTTTAATGACTACAAAAATCCTTCATAGAAATTTATGAAACTGGATTCCAGATGGAATGCAAAATTAATGGTACAAAGCAAATAAAGATCAGTCACTGCTCTTAGCGAATGCCATCTTATTTCCAAAAAGGCAGATGACAGTGAACAAGGAGGATATCGGCCAACACAGACGTTCCAAAATAAAGTGGATTCCTAACTGTTTCAGCATTATCACTAATAGCCTAATAATAAACTTTATATTCTTTATTATGACACCATGAAAGAAAAGCAGCAGTACTCATGTATAACATTCATAACTGTGAAGTGGTTACATCCTAGAAACGTATTTATCTTATTTAAACGTATTTATCCTAAAATAATTGACATGCTTGTCTATTTGGAATCACATCGTGCTCAATATATGTATGCTCACTGTACATACGACAGTTTCTTCCTAAGCAGATAAAAAAAAGTGTGGAGATGATTTTAAATGTGGCACATGTATTTGGAAGCTGTTGCTATGAACCCACAACATGAGCTTAAAAGGGCTCTCAAATTAGGTTAATCAAGCCATCCTTAGGCTCCATTCTTAGAAAGAAAAAAAAAAAGCTGGTGAGGTTGGCAACATAAAATGACTTGGACATGCACAGAAAACAATGGTGGTCGATGGTCACAAGCCCCATTGCATGGTAAAGAAAAACACCTTTACAACAACCATCCATCCATTTTCTTAACCACTGATCCAGTTCAGGGTCGCAGGGGTGCTGGAGCCTATCCCAGCTGTCAAGGGGCAAGGGCAGGGCAAACCTTGAAGAGGTTGCCAGTCTATCACAGGGCGAACACATAGATAGAGACAACCCCATTCACACTTGCATTCACATCTACAGCCAATTTAGAATTACCAATTAACTTAACATGCATATGTTTAACTGAGGAAGAAAGCTGGAAAGAGACCACACACAGGCACAGGAAGAACATGCAAAATCCACACAGTTTTGATCTGGGTTTGAATCCACCGGCTGGTAGGGCTGTGGATTCAAAACCAGAACCACTATGCCAATATCCACCAAACTGAAGAATGTTCTCTTGGAGATAGACATATCAAATAGCATTAACCAAAATTTCTTCTCAGATTCAGAAAAATACAGCAAGGTTGACTAGGCAGCACGTCATAATACAGATGGACAATCACCCACAACATATTGTGAAAGCAAACCAGGAGTTTTTGAAGGTCAGGAAGTGAACAGTGTTCAGTGGCCAAGTCAATCGCTTGATTTCAACTAGGCTGAGTATGCTGAAGGCCTGGCAAAACATCAAAAGGAAGGAAATCCATCCTTTGGTGATGTTCATGGTGTTCAGGCTTCAGGCAATCATTACCCACAAAGGATTCTCAACAAAGTATCTAAATGAGAACTTTGTTATAATTGTGCTAATTTGTCCAATTATATTTGACACTCCACAAATACGAAATAAAATGGGAAAAAATTGGAACATGTTTTTATTCAACCCTTTGAGTTAAAGCTAAGAGTTTAACGTGAATTTGCTTGAATAAAAGCTGAATAAAGTGTGCCAGTGTCCCAAAATATATGAAGAAAATCTTACGCCATATAAATCAAACAGAAGATTTTTGGGGCTGATACAAGTGAAATCGATGCCATAAAAATGTTTTCTTACTTTTTTACGATATGGAAAGTATATATTCAGTTTTTAGTTTACAACAATAATTATGGCAAAACATATCAAGTTGGGTCACAGTTTACTGGAAATCTACTTCACTTACACTTCAAGGACAGTCGGACAATATGATCATCATTAAGCAATAGCTAATAAACAATAAATCTCATGCTGATTAAAAGGAATTTATTTTATACCAACATTTAAATATATTAAAATGATCAACTATCTGCTATCATTTACATACACTGATAGCTGGTAATACTGAACACATAAACAATAAATACATAAAATAAGTAAAATTCCACAAACATTGTGTGTGCATATTATATATTTGAACACAGAATTTGAGTAAAAATCATGTTTTTCTGACATACAAACAAGGTGATTCAATTACAAAGAATATATTCTGTTTATCACATTTCTTTGGCTCAATGAGCACACACGCATGCACACACTAACCTGTGCAGGATTCTCCCACTTTTTGAGGAAGTCCTCTTTGGCTTTAGCAAGGAATTCCTTGACTGTGAAAGAACAAAAAAAAAAACACCAGTGTTTACAGAAGAAAGGCTTTATAAGATTGTCTGTGTGTGCACAGAGTGAAAGAAACAGCAAAATAAAGAAACAGAATGCCTACTGTACCATCTGAACTCAACAGCACAGTCAGACGAAAATATAGTTAATTAGATCAAATTTTATCATATCCATCCATCAGCTGCAGACGACAACTATAACTCACGAAGACCCAAAGGCTACATGGACGATCTGTCAATGTGTCAAAGGTTTTAAGACATACACTGCTCATCTTATCGGTGTGCAATTTAATTCTGGCTGTCTTCGTTTCTTCTGAATGTACAAGAATGAGTCCAGTTATTGCTGATTGGTTAAAAGCTGCATGCAGAATATTCTTAAAGGCACAGTGTGTAAAATCTCACCACTAGATGTCAGTAGATTGCAGATCACAGTTAATTTAATTGTTTTCTTACTCCTCTCAATTCAAGTGCATAATCCTAGCTACAGTGGCTGAAGTTGCTGAAGATATCCTGAACTTTTCTGTTGGCAAGGGCTACTTCTTGTGCCACTGTTAGCTGCTGATAGCCGGCATTAGTGAAACTTTCTTTGAAGTGGATCTAACATTGTTGGACACGGTTAGTAAATAAACTCTCACTCACTGTGAGAACGTAATCAAACTGTTTATTAGAGGGAAAGTGTGATTTTTTTAGGGTGCTCAAGCCTAACATTAGCTGGCATAATGCTAGCTTATAAACAGCTGTTGTTTCACTGGCTTGTTGTCAGCTGTCCGGAGACAGGAGGGTTGCACTTCTAATCTGCTGACAACAATATTGGGAAAAAAATAAGCATGTCTATGCATGTTTTTGTGTGTTACAGCTCTGACTACAGTTCAGGAGTTGAGACTTGAGATGAGGATGAAGATGAGGGTAAAATAATGGAGGAGAGAGAAGTGGTGGTGGAGAGTACCAAAACCCTACCTACACAAGTCAAGCTGCTCAGAGAACAAGATGCATTTATACTAAGTAGCTTCATGATATACTCAGATCTCCTGATTTAAATTTCACACACTCTTTGTGGCATACCTGTTATTCTGATTTGATTTAAAAAAAATCATCACCAATATTCAGATTTACTTCAGTTTGAGACACATACATATATAGCTATTTTACTGCCTCATATGTGTTAGAAATAATGAAACTAGATAAACCTTTAGACATCATGGTAAAATCTCAAGCCTTAGTAAATCAGTTCCAAAATTATAAAACAAACAAACAAAACACCAGTATAACCTCATGCATCAGCAGACTGATCCTTCTACATTTGGACTTACAGTACAGCAGACACAATTAGACTCAGTGTCAATCTGTAGACCTTAAGGGGGTTCACCAAATAAAATAGCCCCCACATTTGCACATAGTTTCAGTAGCATCTCTTTCCAAAGAGCAACAGGCACTGTGTGTTTAGGAAATATCTGACACATAGCTTGTTGTTATCTCGCCAAGATTTGAGTACAAGAGGATGCGAAGTTGCCAAGATTCTTGCAGCTTACAATAGCTGTTGGTTGTTTTGCACCTCGTGATTTGGCTGTGGAAACTGTACTACCACCTGCTTTATTCTACCTTAGCATCAACTGTAATCACTGAAAAAGCCGTGCTCAAAACTGACCACTACTACAGAGTACCTTATTCAGCTGTATCTATATTATGAGGCTCCTTAATTGAAATGTGGCTGCGTAATTTGGGTTCTTGGGAGCTATCATGGCACAGGCTTATTTAAGGACTGAGCACTATGCGTGGATCTTAAATCAGACAGTAGAAATAGGCCGCTGCATGGCATGTTAAGTGAAGCTAACATAGCCGCTGTGTCACATCGTCTCTGGTGATTTCATGAGGCTGTAACAGAGCAAGTACTGATCAGGAGTTATGTGTAGCGTACAGGCGACGGTACCCACCGCTTTCCATCTCGCTGCCCTTCCTGGCCGTGGGCGCGTTGCCCATGATGACAACCTGTCAACGGGCGATCCGTGGCTTTTTGGCCGCCCTGCAGCCTTCTCAAGCCGGTCTAATCTCGATTAGGTCTAATCGGTATTTTCTAAATCCAACAGCACCAAGCGTTAACGCCGAGGTCTTGGTCTTTAATAGCCTGGCAGCTGCTGATGCGGTGCCAGGGCGAGACGAGATGGTGAAGCGGGCTCACTCCTCAGTCATCAGCAACCGGTGACCGATATATAGCTTAAATCCACGGGGAGGATACCTTTGTGGTACCTCGGTCGTTGGGGCTTCACTGGACCGTCAGGCCGAGCTCGGCGCAGTTGGCCTGAACACGGAGGATCCAGTCTTCGCCTGTCCCTCCTTGCAGCCCCCGCCGAACGAGCCCCCCTGGCTCCCCACCTCTCCCCAGCCTAAAGAAAAACGACACCAG
>VUQK01032319.1:0-11116 GCA_015106715.1 Bujurquina vittata
TTTTTGTGGTTATGGGCTTGGGTGGGGGGGGGGGGGGGGTCCCATAATGCACTGTTTCTTTTTAATCACCATTTTTTACTCTGTTCATACTTCACTCAGTGTTTAATCATTCTCTTTGTCTCTTCCACAGCAGGTTTTTTGTCCTCTCTCTCTCCCCTCAGCCACAACCGGTCGCAGCAGATGACTGCCCCTCCCTGAGCCTGGTTCTGCAGGAGGTTTCTTCCTGTTAAAAGGGAGTTTTCCCTTCCCACCGTCGCCAAGTGCTTGCTCATAGGGGGTCGTTTTGACTGTTGGGTTTTCTCTGCAGTATTGTCGAGTCTTTACCTTATAATACAAAGCGCCTTGAGACGAATGTTTGCTGAGAATTGGTGCTGTATAAATAAAATTGATTTGATTTACTTCAATAACCTCCAACAACACACAATATTTTGCAAAATAAAGGTTTTTTTTTGTATCATCATAAATATTATCATAAATTACCTTAAATTAATATAATATAACTTTGATCCTTTAGCAGCTGTATCTATATTGGCTCTATTACCTTTAGCCAGCTGTGTGGTACAGACTATACAACAAGTTTGTGCTTCAACTTGGGGGGTCAAATTCTAGTATTTCAACTGTCTGTTACTTAGCACTAATAAGAAGATATTTATTATTTTGGATGCTAGAAAAACATTTACTTTCACTCCACGAGCACACCATCACTGGCTCCGCCTCTTTGCGCATGCGCAGACAGACTGCACATAAACAGCTGACTGCTGGTGTTGCGTCATCAGTGTTTATGTCTACAACTGGGGGCTGCGTGAGCGTAATGTTGTAATGCTTTGTATTCATAAGCATTCCTCTAAATACGTTTCTACTGTAGGTCTATATTTAATCACTAACCAAGGATTAAAATATGAAAATATTTTGACGGGGAAGGGGTCCTTCCAGTACCGAACGATCGCTAGCGCGAATAGCTGGGGTTGCTAGCAATATGTCTATGGTGATAGCGATCCGTTCTGGAAGCTTAAGTAGAGAAACAAATAACAGCAAATAACATGTTCTCAGCACAGCGAGCACAACACACAAACAAGGTAGATTGCGGTGAAGGAATGGAAAACATGTTAGCGGAAGGAAAGGAAATCCGTCGCAGCGACGGAGAGCTTTTTAGACTCAGTTTTTTCCCCTAACGCCTAATCCACACTCCAGTCCAGAAGATGGCGCTGCAGCTCTAAGCTGGTTTGCCCACCACCATTAAACCCACAAGAAGAAGACAACGATAGAGAACTTTAATGCTGGCAATCCGGGTGAAACGAGATGCCTGAGCGCGGCATTGACAAAAAAAAAAGCATCGACAGAAGAAAATCTGCTTTGATAATTTTTTATAATTGAATTATTAGAGTTAATCGATGAATCGTTGGAGCCCTAGTTTATTGTTCTACTTTGAGCTGTTATTTGGTGTCATGACAAAGTCAGACTAACGTTCGTCCATGTGCACTCAGCGTCCTGAAAAAGGAGGGGGCTAGGGTTTGCTGCAATGTTGAGTCACCATGTGCTGCCTAGTGCTTCAAACACACACAGACACACACAAACACACACACGCAGACACAGACACACACACAAACCTGATTTCAAGATAGTCTAATTAATTTTTTTAGTATCCAAATACTTATGTCCATCAGTGCAAGTAGAAATTCACTGCTAAGGCAGATCAGTACTGACACCAACACTTACATTATTCAGTGTTTCAGGTATATTTTACTGAGTGACTTGTCTGCATTAACTGCACTTTCTGTGTCAGCGTCATGACATCTGAGTGAGAGAGTGGAGAAAGAAATAGGAGTAGTTTCAGGATGGTAATTGTCAGGCTGAGAAACCCTGAGATCAAGCCTCAGAATTAGTATCAGAAGGAAGCAGACACGCAGTTACCGGTCCTCTATTAGATCACAAAGCACAATACCTGAGTTTAAAGGTTCAAGCTATCAATCTGCAAAGAGCTTTTTCAGCTTTCACTAAGACAAGTTTAACAGCAATGGCCCAAAACTGCTTTATACTTCGCTTACCCTGCTTTAGTGTTTGTTCAACCTACTACTATTGTCTGAGACCCTTTGCGAATTTACAGTTAGGTCCATGAGTTTCTTGACGATTGCATATTTTGTAGTTTTGCCTCTGTACACCACCACAGTGGATTTAAATCAAACAATTAAGGTGTGACGGAGTGCAGACTTACAGCTTTAATTTAAGGTGTGGGATAAGTACAGTTAGAAAAAAATGAAGAAAAAACTGGGTTGCTAGGATTGGCCCTTGTACAAGGCAGCTTTTCTACTTGTGAGTCCTTGTGAGTTATTAAATGCTAACATTAAATTCCTGACATACAGAAATCTTAAATTTTGGGGTTTGAGAAGAGAAGGCAGCAGTTTGCTTACTCCTCTGTTATCCAATACTAAAATGGCTCTAATGGGTGTGCAGTCATCAGATAAAGAGGTAATAACTTGCAGTTAGCATAAGGATGAAGCATTATCTGCTGTAATGCTGTGTACGTTAGCATTGCTCTGCCGAGTGACACGAGCCACAGCATGGGGACAACTGTAACTCTGCTCTCTAGAATCGCATGTACACTGAACTGGAGACCCTACAGTCAGGTCTGGCACAGGCTCTGCTGGACGAAAGGATGGTGAAAAGAGAGTGGACACAGACATAGAGACAGCTCCTATCTTTACAACGCACACACACACTCGCACACACACCTAATACATGACTAGAAGCTAGTGCACAATAACATAGTGTACACATGTTTAGACCTTGAGCTGCATGGCTAAATGACATCAGAGCAGCTGTGAGTGTGTCTTTGTGTAAGGAATGTCTATAGAAAGCAAAGATAGTTGACCTGTACACTACCTCTTTGCAATAAATCATAAATCATACATTACACAGTAGGCAATTTGAAGTGATTACTGCTGTGAGAGTGCAGAGTGTATCATCCAAGTATGTGTTTAAAAACAAAAATAATTATTATAGATTAAAGGTTCCCTTAGCTAGTTTAGAAACAAATACACTATTTCATCAGCAACTACTTTGTAGTAAGGGGCAAATGACTAGTGCACAGCAATGGTTTTAATCTCTTCTCTTCTTTAGTGTGGATGAAAAAGAATATGACAAAAAGCACTGTTGAAGAGAAACACTGTGGCATGCGAGTTCACATGCATGTGTCTTACCCGCTGATATATCCAAAGGGCTGCGAGGAGCTTGCGGTTCGGGCAGCATGGGGCTGTGCTCCTTAGGGGCGACTGAACCTGCTGGAGGCATGGGATTCTGGGGCTCCGGTATGCTTGGAGGCTTTTCTGCTTGGAGGGGTGCAGCTCCCACCTCCACATTCATCCCCATCCCTCCAGGCTGGGAGAAACCTGAGAAAAAAAAACAAAGCAGACAAACAGGTATACCAGGGATTCTCTTTGTACTGACACCATTACTCTAGAAAGCCAAAGCAAAGATAAGGGGGTGAAAAAGTACAAGGGCTCAAAGTTTAAAAAAAAAAAGAAAAAAGAAAAAAAAAAGAGAAGATGACAAAACACCACATGCAGTGTGAACGCCATAGAGCTCCCAAGGATACCAACTACTGGGAGGGGTCTGAATGAAGCCTGGATGAGGTTATGAATGTGTAAACTATGTGAATACACATCAATGAATGAGATTTATTTTAAATTTTCCCTTGCATGAGCCCAAATTGGTGGAAATTAGTCTAGAGAGTAATTCATGGATACAAGTGTCAGCTGTATTTGTATAACAGGGAATGTGTTGGTGAAATAAAGTGTGCGTGTTCAAGCCCGGAGCAGTATTTCTGTGGCCCAGAGACGACAGGTCTCATTAAGGCTGAGCTGGCTCTGCAGAGGCCGGCGTGGTGAAAGGCATAACTCAGCCTTATAGCTCACACTGTGGATGTGCGTATAAATGTATGTGTCACTCTCTAAACTACCTGCAGATACCAAGCCAGTGACAGCTACGGCTCTGCATGCAACTAACAAGCACTGCCTCAAAACCAGCCACTCAACAACAGCTATTTTGGGGAAAGTTCCTGGTTGGAAGTCTAATGAGCTAAGAGATTTTAAAGCTAAATATTCACAGTGAATAAAGTTTCAAATATGTTTGCATAAACTGAGCACAGTGATTGTTCTGGCAGGCTACAGAGCAGAGTTCAGCCCGTAGTCAGGCAGAATAGATGATCTCAGGACTAGCCTCCTCCAGCAGATGGCTCAGCTGTTACCTTTCTGGCAACATACTGATAATCATGCTATTTTAATAGTTTTAGCTGCTGCCTCTGCAAGCTGCTTTACAACCCACATCCCACCCCAACTCCTCCATTTCATGCTATTTCCTGTTTCTGAATTACCCCTTACAGCAGATGGAATAACAATTGAATTGTGGCTATGACTTATTGTGACAGTGCAGTCAATAACAGCAACAAAACAATAAAAAAAGACCATTCTCCATTGATCCATTTAGAATCAGTGGATCTAGACTAGCTGCCAATGATTAGAACTTCCTTAAAGACTGACAAGTTTAATCTGTTTTATTTAAAACAGACACCTGCTAAGCCCAAAGTTCTTCAAAACAAAAAAAGAAAAGAAAAAGTACATCTAGGTCTGACAAGGGATTTTAAGAATACTTCCAAAATACCTGAACTCAGTCAATCCACTGTTAATAAATAAATAAATAAATAAATACATCCACTTGTCTTAGATTTTAGTCAACTGTTGATTTTTGCAGGACTGGCTGGCCCAACAAATTCAGCCCAAACACAGGTTGTCTTAGACTGTCAAAAATGTCATATAGGAGGATGAGTAGGTATATTCAGCAGCTTCTGCTGTCAGAGAGCAAGCATCTATAATCAAAAAAAAAAAGCTGCAAAAATTTGACCTGCATGTAAGCGATGCCAGGAAAAAGTCTTAACGGTCCAAAAAAGAACAGTTTGCCAGTGAACACCTAGGCACAGACGAGGCCTTTTGGAGTTCAATTCTCTGAACAGACAGATCAATGATAAAGGTGCATGGCCACACTAACAGTAGTGATGTTTGGCGAAGACCAAATGCAGCTAGTCAAAAGTCTCATACTGGCTGTAAGGCATGGTGGTGGAGTGCAGGGCTGGTTGCTGCCTCAGGGACTTTGCCGTTTGTAGTAAATGATTCAACAATTCATTCATCACATCGAAGAGTATTTGAAGATAATGTGAAGCCATCTGTGTAAACGTTAGAGCTAAACAGGACACTGTCATTCTGTCTGTAAGCACAACATCTTGGAAAGTTTTAAATGAATTCTGATAAAACTTTGTAGGGGTGTGGTCGTGTTAATGATCCATTACAATCTGGCTTACATCCACCAAGGTCTTCAACTTAATACATTATTACCAGAAAACTGACAAAAAGCCTTATAACTTAGAAACTATGATCGTTAACAAATGTGCTGTGTATCATCAACATATAGAAAGCACTGTACAAAGGTTTAAAATATATCACATTTGACCTCTGAACACTCCTTCTAGGTCAATAGATTTATCTGAAGGTCAAAGTGATAACAAGAAGCCCTCAGAGTGCAAACCTCCGCAGGATTTAAGCCAAACATGCTGTTAAGCCCATCTGCAATTAATGGAAACAGTAGCTATAGTAGCTAGAAATAGTAGATGTCGTTATCGTTAATTCACTCTGTCAAATTCTGACATTTTGAATTCAAGAGTGAGCACACTGTGTGTGAAACGCTGTATTTTAAATAAGAGAATTTGTAGAAAATCAACATCAGATAGTGTTGTTGAATGATGTGTGACATGACTGAGCTCAGATTTGAGAAGCACTTGTCAACTTCATTTCAAAAATAAATAATTAATGTTTTAGTACCGCTGCTATTGTAATAGCACTTTCATCTACCGTCATGTTAGAAGAAAATATTGGGAGTATACCTGAAAAAGCTCCTATCAGGTTAGTATCCATCTTTTGGGCAGGGCTGGTCTGAGAGCCCAGAGGATCAGAATAACTTGCCATGGAGACTGGCCACAGGGAGGCAAAGAGCAATGGAAAAGGTGATGAAAAGACAAGAGAAGAGAGAGAGTAATGAGACACAGGCAAATATATATGACTTAGTGAAGGGAGGGTAAAAAAAAAGCCGAGGAGTACTGTAGATTGAGTGAAGGTGACACTGGGCGTGAGAGCATTAACAATTTAAAGTGTGTGAAGCAAAGTTAGACAGCAAAGAGAGGAAAATTACAAGCAGATACAAATCAATGTTAACATTCTACATACATTCAGTCTGTATTTATACTGTAGTCTGCACTGTAGTCAGATTATGAGACTGTATCCACAAATGCAACTTAAAATTCCACCATGCAAAGCAAAGGATTGCACATACTGTAAACAAAAGCCAGAACTGTGCTGCTTTCTTTGGGCCCAAGCTCATTTAAGATGCACTGAGGCGAGGTCCAGCAAATTTGTAAAGCTGTCTGGAAATCACAGATCACAACCTAAGTTTAACATTTTCAGCAACAGTACATGTACATACTGTATAAGCAACGTCTGTTTTCAGAAATCTGGACATCATAACTAATGCCTTTTCTGATCACCTTTTCCTGTTTTTAGTTAGTGATACACTTGCTTTGTTTGTATATGTGCCACTCAGTTCTATCATCTGTCAACACACTAGGATAGTAAAGTTAATTCTGACACAAAGAAATTTTCTTTTAAGATATCACTGTCTCAAGTCAAAATTCAGCTACACGCATCACTTGGAACCAATTATTCTTGACCTCTGTACCTGTTAAGAAGTCTGTAGCCAAGGCCTGCTGCTGCTGGTCAAATGAGTGCAGCCGCACCTCTCCCTGTGGCTCTGGGTGCAGTGTTGATATCTGTCCCCCTGAAGTCAGCTTGCAACCTGCAGTAGTGACAACACAAGGTCGTTAAATGTTAGTTCGCCCACCTCACTGATGTTGCACTACCATAAAACTCTTAATTTAATGACACAAGGTTACTGAAATCCCACTCTGTTGAACACAAGCCTCTGGATATACAAATTACTCAAAAATACAACAGGGATTGCCAAAATATACAGACTTTTATAGAGGGTTCTGTTACACAAAAAAGGCTCACATAGATGCACACATGTACTCGCACTCTCACCTGCTAAATTTCCTCCCAAAAGCAGATATCCCAGTCCCATACAACTCAACATTCAGTGGTGTTTGCTATGTGCTGCTCAGTGCCTCTGTCTCTGTCTGTCTCCACTGCAGCCTCAGCTGGCTCTGAGCTACTAACACTGTGAACCCCCAGTCACACACACACACAATCACCACACACAGAGACACAAAAACACACACACACACACACACAGAATGCGATCACAGTCAGGGAGTCTGGGTTTGGTGTAGTGACGTTTTACTGTCTGTCTGGTTCAGGTCCCAGGCCCCGCCAGCTAGCGCCTCCCCTCACACTCCCTGACTTCACACAGCCCTCTCCCTTCCTCTCTAACCCTATAATCAACCTTCCACTCTTGTCCAAGAAGTTCCAGACCCCCAACTGACTGTTTGGGTGTGAGGGATAAAAGCTGAAAGAGACTGCGGAATAAGGATGAGAAGGGAAAGGCAGGATGGCGCTGGAGAGGAAGACGGAGGGAGGAATTGACCAGAAGTTTCAGTGAGAAAAAAATAAGAAGAGCAGGAAAGAGGATTTATAGGATGAGTAAGTGCAAAAGACTGGAATATAAGGACAAACCGACTGAGGAAAAGAAGAAACAGGAAGGAATTGAGTAAGAGGAATACTGGAGGGAGGGGAGAATTTGCGGAGAGAAGGAGGGAGACACCAATGGCAACCTTCTCCCAGCAGTGTCCACAGAGGGTGACAGTGAGGCGAACAGACAGGACGCCACCCAAAGTCAAAAAAAGCTTTCATATATCAGACGCACATGGGGGCCGTGGTGGGGTGCGCTTTGTCTGTCTCGACAGGAGGCAGAAAACCCTCCGTCGGCAGGGTCACCGATGAACTCAAAAACACTGGTACTCGTGCTCAGTCTGGATTTCTGTCTGTCTCTCGGTGTGTAGATCTCTGTCTTGCAAATGCGAATTCGGAGATAGAAAAGAATACTTACGAGGTAACAGGCTGAATGAAATCAGCCAAATATTTCTACTGCTGTGCTTCTGTCCAAGGTGCTGAAATCAGTATGAGCAGCGCAGCGAAGAGCACTGGTATGAAACCTTCTGACATGCCCTCTTATTTGTATGTCAAACACGAACTTAACCATGTGAGCTGACTGAGACCCACACTGTGATTAAAAGCCAGTGGGTCTTTTTGTATTTGACAAAGGAGATTAAGCAAATATTTCAAACATTTTTCAAATTATTCAGGTTCCATCCTATTATTAGATAGCCTCAAAGCAGTCTGCTGTCTGGTGGGCACCCATCACTCGAAGAAAACATCTCTCAGGCAAAATATGAAGCTATATTAGCAGACAGAGTCAATCAACTAACTCGTCAGAACAGCAGTGTGGTCTTTGCCATCAGAACTGAATGCTTTGTATGACCTTGCTTCATCGCGCCCTAATCAGTTCCAGTCAAATCGAGAGCTGTTCATACTCTCCCCTCCAAAAGTATTGTAACAGTGAGGCCAGTAGACAGAAAACATTTGGGTTTGACATCAAATAAATAAATGGCACATGAGACAAAAGATAAACATCTTAGCTTTTATTTCCAGGTGTCTGGATCTGATACACAATTTAGAAGCACCCAATGTTTTTGTGAGCAAAAGTATTGGAACAGATAAACTTAAAATAGATGAAAGTAAATAAGACTTAAAATTTAGTTGCAGATCATTTGCTTGATTAATGAGCCAGTCACAGAAGAAGCCATGCAAGCCCAAGACATGACATTACCTCCACTGTGTTTCACTGACGAGCTCGTACGTTTGGGATCATGAGCAGATCCTTTTCTTTCTCCAAGAAATAAATGTTGTTTCTGATGTCACTAACAGTTGTTTAGGGTCTTTTCTTTACAGTGCTTTCACTACTTCTTCCATATCTATTACTCAGTACATCAGTGACAACTTCAGGACATTCCAAATGGTTGTACTGGCCAATGTTTGTGCAATGGCTAATTGATTTTCCAGCTTCTCTCAGCTTCACAATTGCTTGTTTTTCACTCATAGACAGCTCTCTGGTTTTCATGTTGGTTACTCCTCTGCCTATAAATGCAGTCTGCACAGGCAAAACCCAAATCTGAAACTGAGTGAATAATCAATGTGACAGGACACACTTGGGCAACAAAACACACCTGTCAATCACATGTTCCAATACTTTTGCTCACAAGAAAAAAGGGTATCAGATGTAAATCCCTGGAAATAAAAGCTGAGATCTTTTGTCATATTGATTTTTAATCTTGTTTTAGGACAGAGCAAAAATAAAGGGACTGGCCTCACTTTCCCAATACATTTGGAGGGGTGTACACATGGCGTTTCATTGTTTTATAATTCAGCACTAACTTTAACTTAACCATACAATAACTATAAAAACAATTTACTTGCATATAAACATTTTTAAAATTCTGCCTAAAATCTCACTGATCTTCAGTGTCTCATTTTGTTGTAGCATGTTCTCAGATTTTTGCAGAATGTTTTATTCTTTAACTTAGTCATTAGTCTTTTTAATGCACTCTGAAGCTGCCATTACTATTTGCATCACACTAGACAAAACCTCCAAAGGGCTAAAATTTTCATTTAACTGTTCACTTTTGTGTGAACCAATGGTATATGGGCTTCGTCAATGTTATTGGACCTAAGGCCTTCTAGCTCAGACAAATTTTGAGTAGTTCAGTTCAGGCCACAGGCAAAAATTTCATGCTGGAGTTGTGCTCATGTGTTTAATGTACCAGTGGTGAACTGCTCAGCTTGAAAGAGGGAGGAAGACCAACTGTGAGGCAACACATGTGAGTGCAGGTAAGTGTGTGTGTGTGTGTGTGTGTCAATGTGAACAGCTCCTAGCAGGTAAAGCAGTGCACAATAGGAGGCTCATTACAGTGTCATCACTCATCATGACTGCTTGACCTTTAACAACTGTCTCCTTACAGACCAGAAAAGAATCACAAATGGGCTTCATGCAACAACACTAAACTCTGCCAGCAGATATTCATTTCAAAGCATGTATGAGCATTGCCACTCTTCTGGAGTCTAACTTTATAATGCATGGTTTACATTGTGGGAACCAGAGATCTCTACCACCACTTTTATGTGTGATTTTAAAAAAGTTAAAAATCACTAACAGACATGTTTTCTTATGTGCAGTCATAGGTCCTGCTACATTTGATGATCACAGGCTTGCTGCTCACATGCTTTTGGCTTTCTGACATTTGTCTAGAGGTGAATGTCAACCAATGTGCATGCATCTGTTAAATAAGCCAGCAAAACTGATAAATAAGTTAAATCACATGGCTCAAATGTAACACATCTAAAAGCAGCATGAAGATGTTTTTTTTTTTGGTGTAAAAGTATATTAAAAGGGGAAAACATTACTAATATTTGTAAGAATAAAATTTCAAATGTACCTGTAGATGCAGCCAAATATATTATAATTAAAATGTTATTACATCTTCTATATACCATCTGGATGGATCACTTGGAGATTCCTATTCTTTATGGTGCTGTGAAGTGGGGAGAACAGGGTAAATACAAATGGGCTTTTTTGGATGGTGTTTTTAACCTCATGTCTCACAGTGGATGGGAATGACTGAAAGAGGGATACTGTGATCTTACACTTAAGAATGTGGTTTAACTGTACAGTATAAAGTAAGGGACTGACAGCACTTTAGCCCTCCAAAAAAAAAAGGTCATAAAAATCAAATGGTCATGGGTTAAGAATGGGATTTGTTTCAGCCATGTTCTAAATAGCACCAGAAATCTCATACATCTTAGCTTTAGAGTTTTTCCCTCCATTTGTGTGCTTGAAATGGGCAACAATTCTATAAAGAGGGTGGACAGTAATTGAAACTACTTGCTGGTGACATGATTGATGTAGAGAGTTTAACTCCAGTTCTTTCAGCTCATTCTCTCGGGCCACTTGATCAATAGGAGTTGCCAAATTAGCATTCTTCCACTGCCTTCAGCATCAAGCTGAA
>VUQK01032319.1:34248-44335 GCA_015106715.1 Bujurquina vittata
TTTTAAAAAAAAATTTTTTTTTTTTTCTTCCTCAAACCCTCTTTTCCTTCTTAAATACATATCCCCCCCCCCCCCCCCCCCAAATCATAAATTCTCAGTTCTAGTCCAATAATCTAAAAGTAAACATTTCACAGCTTGATTTTAAAATTCTGGTAAAAACTGAAGAGGACAACTAGCAACCAAACATATGCCAGTCTGATTCCTGCAGTTACTCTCCATTCCAGCTTCAGCATCGAAACCAGATAACAGCAAGCTGCTGGTGCATCTAGACAGCTTTGAAGTGTGCCACAGAGCAAGGCACCACAGCCATTACTGCTCTGAGCAGCTATAATTACCGCAGCAATGTGACAAGACCAGTGCCCTTCCTCTTGTGTAATACGGCAAAAGAAAAAGTCTGGGAAAATTGAGAGGTTAAGCTTGTGTCACACAAAACATGAGATCACTTTTCTCTGAAGCTGAGTGGTCATTTTCAGTCCCAGAATAATGTACAGGACTTGTGCAGCTGTGAGCCTCTTTCAGCAGTTAAGAGTAGGAGATTTTAACAAGACCAGACAGCAAAACTGAAAATCCACACTTCTGGTGTCAATAGTTGTCTGCCTCCAGCTACACTTACTCTAAAAAGGTTTGGGCAGAGCATGTGAAACTATTCACTGTCCAAGGACAACGTGGCTGTAAAACAACTGCAGGGCAGTTTAATTTCCCTACAATACCACAATGTGGACCTATGATTATGTGAGATCACATGGTCAGAGGGCAGGGGGAAACGCTGACCTCACTGGAGTGTGGTGAGGTGTATGAAGTCACACACACTGAACAATAAATTACAAGTTTAACACTGACAGGGAACGATGTATACAGTGGTTTACACTTTAAAGAGCACAGAATAAAGCTGCAAATGCTGTATGTGTAATTGTATTATAAATTGATTATGCACACAATCAGAATGAGAGTGACAAAATTATGATGGTAACGACTGAACCAACAATGCCAACAGTTGTGGTTATTTCCTGTAAAATTGTGAGGATTTGCTGATTTCTGTGACTAAATACTGGGGCTGTAATGGTACCTATATTCATTCCAGACTGTTAGGCGCATAATGTTCAGTTCAGTGTGACATGTTCTCCCAATGACACCTCCTGTAAACTAAAAAATTACTGCCAGAAGAATTTACGTGGACATACTTGTGCTCCTGAAATGAAAATTCCAGAGTTCGAGCTCCACCCATAAAGTTGAGACACGGCGCTATTTCTTGTCTGTAAAATGTAGCACGCTAACAGGGTTAGCCTAAGAAACTGAAAACTGCTAACATGTAGGATTTCAGCGCTCCGTTTCAATAAGAAATCAACCAAAAATGGTACAAAATAGAAAGCCTACTTTGAACCATGCATGGACTTAGAACTAAAACAATAAAACTCAAAGAATAATTATCCTGTAATTACCATTTTAAAAAGGACTGGTTTTCAAAGGAGTGATTACCCTGTTTAACCCAGCCCTAATTCCAAGCAAGAGCTAATGTATTCTGGTCATTACCTCTGCCAGCTACTAACTACATCTGCAGATATTCCTGTCACCAGCAAAGGTGCTTGCATAGATGCTACAGTGAGTGCCATGCAATCTGCGTGAAAGGAAAAAACAAATAATTGCACCCGAGCATGCAGCCATTGTGTGAAGAGCTCACCTCTGATGTCACTTTCTAAGAGAGGCAGAACACTTCCTCTAAATGCTCAGCTTACTGTGTGAGTGGGTGTGTACCGAGCCTGTGCGACAGGCAGGGAGGGAGCTGGCTCGTACTGCTGCTGCTTAAATGAGTTTCTGGCTCTGGTTTCAGGCTGTTTTTTTATTGGTTTCTCCTCTTAGTGTCACAGAGACAAGTCAGCAAATTAACCTTGAAGAGGAAGTCTGCAGTTTCTGAAAGAACCGGCACAACAAGTCATGATTAATCCTCATAATATTTACCAACAACTGCATAATCTGGATTAATGTTCAGCAACATGCAACAGATTAGTGCCCAGTTGATGATTATATAGAACTCTATGACCCATAAGAACAGTCAGTTCATCAGTCTTTAATGCTGATAGCGTGCTGCACGTATGTTTGTCTGAGCACACAACAGTGTGTGTGTGCGTGTCTCAGTTTCCCCTTTTTTCTTTTTTCGGCATTACAGTTTTGTTGGTGATTCATCTGTTATACAGAAACAGCTGACGAGGGACTTTTAGCCCAAGCTTAGTTTCTCCCTCTCCCTAAAAGACACAGACACACATGGGAACTGCTCATAAACAGACTGATGGATTCAATTACATACTGTTGTTGTCAACACTTAGGAACAGTTCTCAGAGTCTCAAAACTATGCTTTTCTTTTTCAGTGCAGACATTTTCACACTTCACATGCAGGCCTGAACAGCTGACAACCTGATGGAGTTGTACAGTATAAGGGAATGAAAGTGTCCAGTGCAGTTAGATGTTATCCTGTTCAGCAGTTAGAGTTGTTTGGAGACTAGTTGTCTCCCTCTAGGTGACTTGTGCAATTATATTGCAGTTAAAAGTGGTTGCCCAGAGACAGAGGATGTTACTTGCTTAACCTGTGCGCAATCAGTCGATTGCTGCAACTACTTACAGCAAATATGAAAAATTACACGCAATCAGTGAGCAACCACCGATTTTTCCTGGCTGCATGGAGATTTCCAACTTATTATTACTCTAGTGAGACTGAGCCCTTAAGTATACTATTTTCTGCAGCATGTTATATGTGAGGAGCGACCATTTGTTACAATATCCTGACCTGATTCTTCCATCACTCTGTGAAACTTTTGTCATTGTGTGAAACAAGAAAGAGTAGAGTTACTCCTGAAAGAAACAGACTCACATTACTCACATAAAAGGAGACGCTCACACACAGCATGACCTTCCTTCTGTAAGTTTACATGAAAGCAGAAAGGGAAGGAGGGAGGTGAGTGACTATGTTATTTGAAACCTGTTCACACCCTTTAAATCACAACTTCAAGTATGCCTAGAGGGCATCCTCAATCCTGCCATGCTGAAGTGTCATGTCATAAAAAACTACTTAGCAGACATTCCTGTGTAAACTGCACAAAGCTTTTCTATTATGCAGATTACACATACACACACTACATGCCAAACAAGGACAAAGGGTACCATTTAAATTAGAATAGAATAGAATGCCTTTATTGTCATTATACTGAATGTACAATGAGAGTGGACATGTCTAAAATTATATAAACATGTAATCAATCTGGTAAACTAGCAGATTTGGAGCAATGACAGATGACAGAATATTTTAAAGTTGCTTTTGTTTTGTTAATTATATCTGTGAGGGTGTGTACACTGAGGCCAAAGAGTCCCCGTGTCCAGCTGCCATCACGCTAATCTGAGGGAGATGCTATCACTGGCATTCCTAGCAGGCCATTCGATCCATTTCACTAAAGTCACACAATCACAACACTTTGTCAGTATGTCCTACCACACACACACACACACACACACACACACACACATTCACACACTACAAGAATCCTACAAGCTTTTTACACTGAGAAACAACTAGTGAGAAAACCAGTCTTTAGAAGAGTCTGACTGGTATTGCACGGCTTGAGCAGCTGGTATTTTATTTGAATCATCCCAGCACTCTGTCCTAATGTAGTGAGATCACGCCTAAGCCTTTGGCAAACTCACATCATGTGTCTCCAAAACGCCAGGACATATTTTAATCAATGGTATAAGATTACCTCACTTTTAAAATGTCTATCTACTAAAATATACGGGGATACAAATGTCATTTACAGGATATACATTTTTGGATTCACCATTTCAAAATGCAGGTAAATTTTATATCATGATAAAGCACTAACCTTCACAAACATACTTCCTGTTTTTGGTATGAAACTCTACACGGCCACTTCCTGAACTATTTACATGCAGAAAGCAATTAGGGCTAACCATCATTCAGCACAGAAAATGAGATCCACCTTTTACTATGGACCGTTTCCTCAGACGCAAACAGAAAAGCATATCAGTGAACACATTCTCATACACACCCACACAGCAATGGATACCTGCTTGCACTCATACTGTATATCAGAGAGATAATCTAACACACCTCTCTCTCTCTCTCTCTCACACACACACACACACACACCGTGTGGTTATCGGACTCTGCAAACTGATATATAAACAAAATAAATAAAACCAGCCCCCTTTCTCTCTGTCTTTCTCAAACAGACAGACAAATAAGAAGCTTGTGGTATGTCCACTATCAGGCTCTGCAACTACTATGATTACCACAGGTGGCTCAGATGTTGATGACAGGTTAAAAACACACACAGTCCCACGGGGCTCTTGTTTGTTGCTCAATTCAGGGAGCAACCTAGATGTGTGTAGTCACGTGTCATAGAGATGCAGAGGTTGTGAGCTGTAATTAGTCTTAGGTGGTGTACAGCTACACTTCACATCATCACTTAGCCTGTTGGGGTACTGGTGAACTGTGTTGGTGTAAATCTGTACTGCTCACATTACGAGGACTGTGGTCTGGTTACACAGTCACAATGAGAAGATTTGACTTATTTGTGGAGACAGTTACCAAGTCCCCAAAATGCTAATGCCCCACTCTGGAAAAGAGTGATTGGAGACTACAGCAAACCAGAATTATTGACCATGACTGTAGCAATGCCACAGCTGAGGTTGAGGAAACACCCTTGGAGGCTGGAATTATCTTCATCCAATGTGCAATTTATTTAAAAGTGAGCTGTTTACAAAGCAGGTCAGGCTGGTGATATGACCAAAAAAACAAAAACAAAAAAAAAAAAACCAATAAAAAACTAAACAAAACAAACTTAAAACTGTTCAAACGAATTCAAAAATTAACTAAACCAAAGAAACCCCATGGCTTATTGGGCCCTAGCCAACACACTAGGCCTGCTATGCCACCCTCTCTGACTTGCAGGAGCATTGACTCCGGCTTATCAAACCTAAGCCCCTCCCCCAGAATAAATCACATGAGAATTCACCAATTATCTCATTCAATTAGCAATTTCTCTACCTATAAGCAAAACAAACATTCCAGTTACCACTTACTTAGATAGTTTATCAGTTTATCAAAAACTACTTCAAACGAAAAGTGGTAAATTCCCCCTCTGAAATCTTACTCGCATAGTGAGACCCAAATCTCCCCTTACTATATTAAATTTAGTAAAGTAAATTTTATTTGTTTAGAGCTTTTTACAGACAGCAGTCACAAAGCGCTGTACATGCAAAACAAGGCCTTCAACCACTTGCAGTCAGTTGCGATCTTCAAAGAAACTGGTGTGTCAAGATGGAAATAAACTGTCAGTAAGACGGAGTTAGTCTGCTATTAGTCTGTTGTCAGTTTTTTCGGCTAAATGGGGTCAGAGTTGGCAATCTGTAATAATACAATTAACTATGATAAATCAGCAAACATTAAGCAGAAGTTCACATTAAATACTTACATTCGGAGGTCAGCCAGAACCTCAGAGATCTGAAACTGAATTTCCTCCACAAATAGTGACATAGTTGCTGCAGGACGGTGATTTAATTGCAAAATGACAAAGGTGCTCAGCAACCCTGTTCAGATATGGGAACATAATCAGAATAGATCAGAGATATTTCCCTTATTTCAAAGGGGCGTATATAGACAAGTCCGTCATCGGTGCAAACTGACTTACACTGATTATGTTTATCTATCTACATTTACAAATTAGACAGCAATTATTTGCAAACCTATGCCAGTCTGTCTGAAGTAAGAAAATAAAGGTCTTTTTGTGTTATACGAATTTGGCTACTTTCAGGTTTTGGCCTCGGGGGCAAAAGTTCCTGTTATGAGATCGTAGGGCTGCAACGATTATTCGACATTGTCGACAATAATCGACAATAAAAATAGTTGATGACAAACTTGTCGATTATAGTCGTTTTTTATTAGTGAGTGATGACCCTTAGATGATGGGCAACACTGTGTGCCCCTAATTATGTAATATTTTCAATTAATTTAAAAAACACATTTCCAGGAAATCTACTGTTAAAAAAATATTTTGAAAAGTCAAATAAAGCCATGACATTTCCAAAGTTAATTATCAAGCATGGTTTCGTTAATACTTCATTTGGAAGCCATCAAACAGTGCAAATGAACTCCTAAAAATAGCTCTCGATTTCCCCTCCTGTTTGGCTCACTAACCTCAAGCACTGATGAAAGTGAAAGCCTTTTTTTTTTAAGACTGTCGCTACAAGGTTCACTGACACAGGGAAGGAAAATATACAGTATTTGCCTGACAAAAACACACATTCACAAAAATATTTAATATTGAAAAATACTGAATAGAAGGGGCCAGAGCAGAAATGACATGTGCCAGCCTGGATGAAGTGTGTAAATGTTGGAAAAGCACTGATTTACTGTATAAAGCACACTTAATATTCTCAAGGACAAACAGGAAGTTTAATAGTTTTAGCAACCTATATGAAAACTTTTGTTCTACTTGCTGTTTTACCTGCTACCTGATGAAAGTTTTTGTATAAATGAGGGATGTAAGAAAACTCAGACTTAAACAAGTGCAGGCTATGAAACTGAGTAGTATTAGTATTGTGGTAAAGTTTACTAGTTTGGTGCATTACAAGAAAGGCTGCCATATCCTCAGTCATTGTAAGGTTAAGGACAGCAGACATCAATTTGAATTTAAGCCGATGATGCTCTTGGTAGCACTTGCCAAATTCTACTTATACTATGAAAAGCAGAGGTTGGAAAGCTGCCGTGTCAGTATCACTGTCCATGTAACATCTGCTAATATACTGTATAATTCAGTTTGCCAAATTCATATAAAGCAGTAAATCTCAGAGCCACAACAGCAGCACAGGCAAGCTGATCACAGCCTGTCTGCAACAAAAACAAGTTCAGTGTAGCTTGGAATAGTTATCTTGTGTTGAGCCATTTTCCCCACTGCATCAGATCTTTACCCGCCAAATCCCAATTTAACTACAAAATTGTACTTTACAGCAATACTACAGGAAGAGCCAGATGAGAACTGCAGCAGTAATCAAATACAGGGCGTGCTCACTTCACTACTATAAAATATACAATCTATAAGGTGCAATGTGTGAATACTGAAAGTATTGCAGAGTCATGGAAGTAACACCACCAGTAACTTTCACAATTTAGAATTTAGCATGATAAAAACTGCCGGGTTCATTTGAAATTTGTACTGTGGAGTCAAAGTAGCAGTATGTAAAGATTGATCGTCTTAACAGCAGTGTTCCCAGTGCTACAAGTCATTTGCTCCTTTTTCTTTGACATTAACCAATTTGGGAAATGTGAATGTATCCAACAGGATCAAACTCTCGAGTTCTACTGTAACATTCTGAGAAAGGACAGTCCTTCACCATCCTGAACCTGCAACATGATGGCAAATGGGTTCATCATGACACTGAATTGAAATGAAATGTCAAATGTTTTTGACCGCAGCAACTCGATTCTCTAGCGCTCTACTGGCTCCTTGCAGCTTTGTGCTCTTTCACAAAATGCAATTTAAATTCAAAGGTTAATGTCTTAAGTCTGTGGAGGAGATGCAGAATGTCTCAAAGATGGAGGCTGATGCACTGACATAACAGGACTGCCAGGGAGTTTTCCAATCACAAGAGGACTTGGAGGAATATTGGACTTATTTAATAACTACCTTATACTTTCCAGGGTTACTTGGGGACGCTACCAATCCCAGCATGCTTTGAGCTAGAAGAGTGGCACACTTTGGACAGACGAGGTATATCAGAGGACATACACAATAACTGACCACACAGACAAACACTGATAACTGTGGGCAATTTAGAACCAACTACATTTCTTTATAGAGTGGGAGAAAATCAAATGCATCTGTGGAGGTCATGCACACACACATGCATATTTAAACCAAGGGCCATTTTGATGCTGGCCACATTTTTAATGCTTCTGTAATTGATTAGAAAAAAGGTCCAGATGACTTTGGTTAGATAGTTAATGGTTGGGTGGTTATTTATCTTGTACAGACTCAGTCCATTAATTGATGAAATTGATGACTCATATAATGAGTCACTCATACGAAAAGAAAAAGCTGCATCAAATACACTAGTCAAAAAAAAAAAAGAAATGCACGTTTGAATAGATTATTGATTTTGTTTTTAATGAATAGATTTTAGACCAATACTCTGATATGTATATGTATACAGACAGATATGGCCTCCTTCGGATGCCATGCAAGCAGTTACCCATCTGCGCATGGACTGCACAAGTGTCTGGATCTGTTGCTGATCATTACTCCCCATTCCTGAATGAGTGCAATCTGCAGCTGTGCAATGGTCATTGGTTGAAGGAGGCTGATGTAACTTGGACAGAAGCAGTCTGATGAAAAACTGAAGCACAGTCCTGAGGTCTGTTTACAGTTTTTAGTCCAGTACTTGTATAGGACTAAAAACCACGCTCCAGAGTGTGTTGGGGAACAAGTATTCTTAAAGGTCGTATGTGTTGTGTTTACTGTATGTACAGTGGCTGGATGACAGAGGGCTTTTAGTTTTTTGTTTTTTTTTTTAATTTGGTTTTGATCTTTTGGAGAAGTGAGCGTAAACATGTGTATCCCAAGCGTATGGCCTAGAATATTATGTAATGGCAACTTAGTCCCCACATGCAGTACATAATGAATGTGCAGATAAATAATGCAGCGGTCCTGTGTCTGTGAGGATTTCACAAGTAAATGGCAACAATATGAACAGTTTCTCCTGTCAGTCAGTGAGTGAACTGTGTGTGTGTCTGTGTGTATGTAAAGTACACTGACACCGCACTAGCCAACTATAAAGAAGAGGAGCCTAAAGTATGGCATTACTGACTCAAAAATGGTAAGAAAGAGATGGAATAAGTTTGAAGTGGGACGATTTGACAGGTGTGGGATATGAGTAAGAATGCCAAAGAACCATGACAGATCTGCAAGGACAATCAGAAACAGTGTTACTAGCCAAAAAGATTTTTGTACAATGCCTTGAGGTTAATAAACTAAATCAAAATTGTAAAGCAGCCAGTATAAAATTGTGTGTATATCATTACTAAAATCCGTCTCCAGCTTAGAGCTTGTAAATAATTTAAATGTAACGAGTCAGGATGACATCAAAAAAGATTTTATCACAATCAGAGTTATGCTCAGTAATGACTGTGCTGGAACCTCTCTTCACTTTTAGTTGCAAAAGTGAAAGGCCTGAAGTGAACAGGGCAGCAGAAACCTCCTCAGAGTACAGAGCAGAGAAGGTAACCGACATGAAAAGACAGGTGAAAAAGAGAAGCTGGGGAAGAGGTGGGTTGCAAAGCAGCTTGCAGTTGAAAAAGCCAAGGCCAACAGCCTAAAGCAGCTTGAACAGAGTACGCCAATTTACCTGCTGGATGAAGATAAAGAAAGCAAGCTGAGCCAGCAGCTAATGTGGGCCAGCAGAAGTTCTTATTCTATTACTGTAGTCTTTACAATATAACGTGCCATGAGGTGACTATTTGTTATGATTTGGCAGTATTCAGTAAGCCTTTAAACCAGTCTCTCAACTCAGCGGCTATCGTGGTAAAGCAATCAACGCAACATAACAATTTACCCACAGATTTATTTTTTAGCATTCTTTGAGCAGACAGTCCACCTTATCAGTGAAAGAGGCTGAAAATAAATTGACATATATCAGCTGAACAGGTAAAACAGTATTAGGAATAACATTTGTCCGTTTTTTCATTCCCTTTTAAAGTTATTTATAGTATCACTGTTGAGATGCTGGCAAGCCCGTGGTAAAAAAAGGGTTATACAATTTTTTAATGTGTAAAACAGCAGACACCAGCAATTGGCTAATATGATGCATTACCTAGTATGAAATCTGTAGCTTTTGTATTTAAAAAAGATAAAGAAACATAAGTTAAGCGCACGTCTTGTTTTAGTGTGATATCTACAGTGGTGTGAAAAAGTGTTTGCCCCCTTCCTCATTTCCTGTTTTTTTGCATGTTTGTCACACTTAAGTGTTTCGGAACATCAAACCAATTTAAACAATAGTCAAGGACAACACAAGTAAACACAAAATG
>VUQK01032323.1:4230-18304 GCA_015106715.1 Bujurquina vittata
TCTTTCCCACTAGTCAGTTTCTATTTCTCTACTTAACTTTCTTTTATTTCTTTTTTTCTCTCTCCCTCTTTCTTTTTTCTTATTTTTTTTTTTTTTTTTAGTGTTTTAGTGCTTCTGGATGCTCAGAGGCTTTCATGTCATCAAAACTGTTCACCTTTTCAAACTAACAGAAAAGAGGCAATTGTCTTTTTGTGTGTCGTGACAGCACCCCAGACTCCGCAGAAACTTGTTGACTTCTGTTAACTATGTGCCTCAGCAGCCGCTGACCCCACCCTGTGATTATTTTTTTTTTTTTTTACGTGGCCTACCGCTTTGTGGCTGACTTGCTGTTGTTCTCAATCGCGTCCATTTTGTTACAATCCCACTAACAGTTTACTGTGGACTATTTAGTAGTGAGTTAATTTCACGACTGATCTTGTTGCACAGGTATCATGCTATCGCCGTACCATGCAGGAACTCACTGAGCTTCTGAGAGCGACCCATTTTTTCACAAATGTTTGCAGAAGCAGTCTGCAAGCCTAGGTGCTTGGTTTTATACACCTGTGGCCATGAACGTGACTGGAACACCTGAACTCAATGATTTGGCAATACAGTCACCTGCACTGCTGGATTGTTGGGTTACAGTAAACAGTAGCGAGATCAAGGCCTCCTAGTTAAGAAGTTGTTTTCTTCTCTTAAATTCAGCTACAAACTTCTCTCTTTTGCTCCCCTCCATTGCAGAATCTGTTTTGTGTGCCTGCCTAGCCTCAGAGCAGCAGCTCTATCCCTCCTCACCCTCCCTCTAAGGGACAGCCCAGATGCTCTTTAGAAGAAGCTCCCTTGCGTCTGCAGTCTTATATTTTCGGTCATGACCCCTAGCTCGTGGCCATAGGCGAGGGCAGGATCAACCAGCAAACTGACAGCTTCGTCTCAACACTCTTTTCACCACAACAAAGTGTTACAGCATCACTGCAGACATCTGCAGCAAATAAATGTAATGAAATACTTGCTGTGTGATGATAGGTGATCACAGTCCCTTTTCTGCTTGTGAACACCTTTGTGCCTTTATGGCCCTTGAAAGGTAAACAAAGTCCCCTTGAGGTCCAGCAGATGCATGTACAGTAGGGCCAGGCATGGGCTTTTACTGTCCCACAATTTCTTAAGCGTGTAGGGGATAAACTGGGACAGAATTAGTATTAAGAATGATCAACAATGAAGCCCATAAACCACCCAAAGACTCGGTGAAGGTGCAAAAATATTCACATACTCCAGCAGTTACATTGTCCTGATGTTCCCCATCAACAGTGAGAAAAGAGCTTCAAGAAGCAGAAAAACAGAAGGCCAATAAGTGTCAAATCTTACATCTAATTTAGGAAAATTGATGTTAAAACACTGAACCTACTCAGGACCCTTGAGCATCTTTCTTCTCCTACCTTGAGAATCATCACAACCTAAATCTGTCAGCAGCCTCTCTCTCTCTCCAGGCAACTTTTTCTTTTTATACCGTCTCAGTGCGACTACACTGCAAACGCACGCTTCCATCCACCAGATACTTCACAAAAACATCAAACGCTTGACTAATTTCACCTTTTGCATTACTTAATATTTTTTCAACGTAAGGTGCTTCCAGTGCGCAGGAATTTTAAATGAAAAGTGACAAAAAAAGGGAGATTGTGTTACATGTTGTTCGAGGCGCTCTGGTGTGACATTAATGATTAGACCTGATGGGAAATGCATTTTCTCATTTTCTTTCCGCTGTGCTGACAAACTATCTGTGGCGAATTCACTTATATCACTTATAAACCTCAGACTCAGTGACATTCAGCCTTAAAAGGCAAGGTGAACACACTGCAGGCGTAAAAATAAATAAATATAGAACAGCATATTCTTACAGAGCACTTGTGGCTCTCCTCCTCTCAGTCTCCTCTTCATTAGCTTCCATTCACCTTCCTTTGTCTCTGTGCACTGGGCTCTTTATTCCCCGGAGAACATCTATTCATTTGGTGGTTGGGGTGAGTACACTGTGGTTAGTGAGCCGTCTGAATAAAGGACGCTGGCTTTAATCCCCCCTTCGCTGTGGAAACAGGCGGTTTGTCTGTGATAGTGTAATCATGGAAAGAGCTCTCTGGATTACCAAATGAGCAGAACAGGTTCAACGGATCAGCAGACTAAAGCGCAGACGAGGCCGTGCTAGCTCGTCCTGGTCAGACATAAGATCTTATGAGCCTGTTAGGCACTTGAATTTTTAGACTGACTTCTGAATGATGCTTTATCCTGGTTCTTATAGTCTTTAGTTTAAAAACTATTCAGGGAAGTTGAAGGGTTTTTGGAATGACAATAGCGTTTAGTGTGAACCTGCCTGGTTCACTCTAAAATGGATTTTCAGTGAGTTTTTCCCATACGTTTATTTTCTTTTGCTCAGAAATTCACTGTCCTCAGTAGAAGGATGACATTTTTGGTTTTATGTATCGTGTCACACACACACACACACCCTGACGAGCTTGAAAGTCAATGAACATCAAATGTTCAGTCAGCCTGAACTCTCTTAAGCAGCTTCCTTGTAACTTCTTTACATAATCTTCAGGAATCGTTTCCCCAGGTTTCTTGGAGGACATTCAAAGTTAGTCTTTGGATGTTGGCTGCCTTTTATTCCGTTCTCTGTCAAAATGATCCCACACTGCTTCAATAACACTGAAGTCTGAGCTCTGGGGAGGCCAATCCACGACTGACAGTGTTTCATGCTGTGTTTTTTTATGCTTTCACTGCATCAGCAGTGCGTTTGGGATCATTGTCACGCTGAAAAATAAAGGCACTGTAAATCACGACCCACAGTGTGCAAAGAGCGTGTTCAACATACATTAAGATATACAATACATAATCAAAATGTGCACAACATATACACGGTAACAGAATATATGCACACTAACTACACACAGTAACTGGTAGCAGCAATGCAGTGGTTGTAAAATAAATAATAAATAAGTAAAGTAAGGTAAAGTAAGGTGTCTAGTGTCAAGGGTAGCAGAGTGGAGTGAGGGCAGAGTCTGTCAAACTTTTATGTTGGGAATTTTTTATAGATTCAACCAAAGAAATGGGAGCAAATGATATGTTTTTGTGCTAAGCTGCTAGTAAGAAAGTGCCTAAAGGTATGATTTAAAAATGGTTTTTTTGATAAATTTGTTATGTGGAGACGCGGCAATCGTTCATCCCGTGAGTTAAGTGCCATTTCATGCTCGAATGATTCATATGGCAGTGTTAAGTGGCTAAACAAGCAAACGAAACAAAACGCGACAAACATTCCCCTGAAAATGGTCAGATAGCAGGACTGGACTGAAAGTTAGACACAGAAGTCCATAAATTTTCCCTTTATTTACTTTCATTAAAACAAGAATATATTTTAAACTTGAGTAAATGAAAACCCAGTAAAAACTTTTGTCAAGCTGCATTGAGGCATTCGCTCATTTTACAGTCATTCAGTTATCCCGTGTGTATGCAAAGTTATTGTGTTATTGTTGTGTTGGTAGTAGTCGCAGTTAATAAAGCAGTAACAAACCCACTGGTTTTGAGTTCTGCACACTTTTGAGGTTTTGTCGCTTTATTATTTTGTGATCCCGGTTTTTGGTTATATATTCAATCATGTACCCAGTTTTGACGCTTAGTTTAGTTCCTCCCTCTGTGCTCTTGCATGTGTTTTGTTACACATGTTTGTGCGTCTGCTTCTTTGTGTTGTCAAGCCTGCGTTTCTGTTTCCTTGTTTACTCACTTCCTGCTTTACTTTGACGATCACTCGTTTTGTGTGCTTTGGGTTCAGTTTTGCTTCCCTTGTCTGTTGTCTCCCCTCATTACCCCTTGTGTATATATTGTCTGTGTGCTCTTCAGTTTTTTTTGTTGCGTCATAGTTGTCGTCAGCTCCCGCCTGTTGTGCGTTGTCATATTTCAAGCAATCACTCAGTCATATGTCTTGAATACACAATACTTTTTGTGCGAGAACTGCACTCGGGAAATAAATGAATGAATTAATTGATTTAACAAAACGTGTGCGTCTCTTTTCAAAGCAAAAACTCACAAATAGAAACACTGTTTCACTGTTCAACAGCCGGCCCCTGCACACAACTTAACTCTGTGGAGTTATACTCTCACCTGCACACCTGTGATTGGAAGTGACACTTTGAGCCATATCTTGTTTTTCTAATAAATGAAATCCGTCTCTACTTTAGACTGAAGTAAACTGAAGGGGAAGTAAAAAACTTAAAAGTCAATCAGACAATTTGACGATAAAAGAGGCAAGTAGATGAGATGTAACTATTTATTTATCCAGACATTCATCTCTCGTCAACTCTCAAGAGCCACTTTTGCCTCAAAAGGAAAAGTTTAAAATTACAAACATTCCCATGGTGTTTAATGCTGACAAAAACTCTCAGTCATTTAGCGGCTGTGTGAAAAGTACATCAGTTCACACCTGAAAACAGTCAATTTTATTCTGTGAGGTTTTTGAATATTCACTCTTCAAAGGTCTGTGGACGTTTGAGCTGGGGGCTTTAACACTGGATTGAGCTGAGAAGCTGCAGAGCCCACCAAGGCTAATGCTCTGTCACAGTCAATAGTTGGACCAGGATGACCCGTGTGTGTGTGCCTGTGTTTTTATGTGTGTTTAATCTACTAACAATGGGAAGTGAACATAAGGAAATGGAAAGACTGAAATTACTCATCTATTCTCAATTTCATGCTCTGTCTTTGTTAAAAGAAAGACAATGACAGTGAGTGCTATTGTCTTTTTCCATTTCAAATACTCTACCACACACACAGACACACACACACACACACAGACACACACACAGACACATACACCTACCTGAGTGTTTCAGTCCATTTGAGCTCCAGCTCCAGAGCCATCTTGTCCATCTTGTGTTTTTCTTCTTCTTTGGTGGTGATGAGTTTGGCTTCATGCTGACGCTTTTGGGTCTCCAGCTCTCCCTGAGAAAAGACCAGACAGACAGACCTGAGCGCACCGTCATAGTCAAAAACCCCATGTTACACTCAAACCCTGTCTGCATAATCACTTAAGGTTCTCCATAAATTTTGGCCTGTCTAGCTGAGGCTGTGGTCTGCACACTGGCGTGCACCCTGTCTAAGTGCCACTCATGGACACGTTTGCAGCACCTGCAAGCTAAAGAGCCATTTAACAAAGAAAGCAACGAACAGAAAAGTTGATGCTGAAGGCAGAATAATTTCAGTTTAGGTTTAGGTATCCTACGTCTTTACGGAGTGTACAGAGAGACCCATGTATTCACCATTAGACGATTTATGTTTTCAAAGAACATAATTTCCATTGCTTTGTCTGAATTCAGGCCGCGCTCTGCTACGGGTAAAATACACGATTAAAGCCATTTTACTTTCCTGTCTTTATGAAAACTTTCTAAACAGCTATTGAGATATCACATTCAGGCTTTTTACCACTTTGAGACTGACAAATCTATCAAGTTGCTTTTACATCGGGATACATTTGGCCTTATTAAATCCTTGCACACTACCAGACGTGTTAAACCGGTTGTTGTGAGTTGGCTGTGCAGTAGCCTTCGTGAAGGACTGTAGTGCGCTCTTTTTCTTTTCCATCTAAACTTTATGTGGTCTGACTGTATGTGAGAAGGCGGAACTGGATATATGGTTTTAATTACAGTAAAGCATGTCAGTAAGCTATGAGTCTCATAAACCTGTTCTGTCTTGCAATTAAATGACCATCCTGAAACACCAAATTTGAAGCTTTATCAAATGATGGTGCCAATGGTCAAGCTGCACGCCCAAAACAAGCTTCTTTGCTGCTTGCACAATTTCTAGTAGCGATGTTTGGGTAGTGAATATTGGTTGTAGACTGCTTTTTTTTTTTTTTTTTTAAAGGAATTGTAAGATTAAGGTTTGAGGTTAAGTATGTTGTTGTAAAGGTTACAATCCGGACTGATGTGTGTTTTTGTTTGTCTGACCTGCAGCGCAGTCAGCAGGTTGCTGGTCTCTCTCAATCGGGCCCTGGTGGCGTCCAGCTCCTCCAGCAGCTTGTCCTGCGCCTCCTTCAGTGTGGAGATCTGCCCCTCGGCTGTTTTAATGTCCTTTTCCCCCTGCTGCACTTCTTGCTGCAGCCGAGACACCTGCCGGGAGGAAGACCGACAGAGTGGGACGGCGAGAATAAACTCTATCCATAACCGCTTCTCTGTTCCACTTCAGGCTGTAGCTCAGTGTGGCAGCAACCTTGAAACTACATCAGCATTTTGGGCTTAGTGAGGTGGAATTTCCATCAAAAATGCATTCAATAACAGTTTCCATTTCGGATTTTTAAATGAGCTAGGCCCATATACTTTTCTGCCAACGTGGCAACATAGTTTTGCAGTGCATCACATATTAATTTCCCTCAGCGTCTGAAGTATAGTTCGGCAAATGTGTGCATAAAGTACCCAAAAACAACAACAAACAGTGTGGCAGCAGATTTACACAGAGGAAACTATTGTTTTCAGTGAAATGAAAACTCAGCATTTATTACCCGGACCACTGGTGCCTGACGGGATTAAAATAATCTTTTCGGTTGCGCGCTTCTTTCTCTCTTTTTTTGTTTTTCCAGCCAGAGTGTTTGAACACGCGCGCGATTTAATCTATTCATCATCATCATCATCATCATTTGAGTTAAACTCATCTTTATTCTTTCCTCTTCAGCTTTTTACCACACAAGTACAAAGATCTTACATTGTCTCGCAGCCGAGCAGAACGGAGCTGCTCGGGTGCAGTCGGGTTCAAAAATAATGAGAACTTTATTCGAGGGTTCCAAGTTCTTTATTTTACAAAAAGAAAGCTCGAAGACAATTACCTTCTCGGCTACATTTGGGCTGTTTTGGAACCAAAACCCTTGGGCTCGGTTTCGGCTTATAAGGTCTATTTTTCTGCGCACTTAACTTTTACACGTTTTCCTGTGTTCCTTAAGAGAGATTGAAGGGATCCTCAGCTCATTTTTCAAGGGGGTAATACGACTGGAATAATTTTCTTAAAAATAGCAAATACTATTTAACATTCAGGGCACAAATATTTCTGAGGAGCTCAGATGCAGGTTTCTTCAACTTTCAAAAACTGACAAAACTGACCAGAAGTTATAAGCACTGTGATAACCCTGCACACTTTAACTCATGATTTATTGATGGATCTGTACACAATCAGGAGTACACAATCACCACAAGGGGAGTGGTGGCCTAGAGGAGAAGAAGTGGGTTCATCACTGAGAGGACCCTGGTTTGGATCCCCGTGCTGGCATCACTGTGGGCCCCTGAGCAAGGCCCTAACCCCCCAGGGTTGCTCCCCGGGTGCTTTCTAGCTGCCCCCTGCTCCACGTTGTGCTGTGTGTGCTCCATGTGCGATGGGTTAAATGCAGAGACAGAATTCCACTGCATGTGACAAATAAAGCTCTTTCTTCTGCAATCAGGTAACAATGCCAGCATGTCGTACCTCCTCATTGGCTGCACTCAGTTTGGACGTCAGCTCCTCCCTCAGCTCGTCCAGCTGCTGCCTGAGCAGCGTCTTCTGCTCCTCCAGAGACAGGCACTCCCTCTCAAACTGCTGCTCCAGCTCCTGTGGAGACCCATCAATAACACAACACCGTCAAAACAACAGAGACTGTTATGAAAGCCAAAGAGAGCTCGAGACTGAAAGTTTCTGCGCCTGAAGATTCACAAAGGTGAACCCGTTTGAGTCTGTCAGATGGGTTCATATGAGGTGAAGTAGTGTGCAAGTTGTGCATGTTTTAATAGACGGTGGAAGTTAAATTTAATCAGAATTCACAATTACGTCTACAAAGATTCTGAGTCATTCGAATAATGGGATATCTGAGACCAGTCAGGGCAGAAATGATTCATAATTCAGACAAAATCCTGTTAAAAACTGTCACGATCAAAGAGCAAGTCATTTTTCCCACTGACCTACTAAATACCAATTAAAAAAAAAAAATCCCCAAATTTAGCAACAGCTGCTAAACTGAAGGCCAACATCAACAACCCTGGGCTCAGTGAGTAAGAAACCCTTGATAAAAAACTGAAATATAACTAATCAACTTAACCTTACCACCAGACCAGTATGAGAACTGAAAAACTCCCGCAAATACTGGCAACTTTACTTCAGGCTAATCAAAGCCAGTAAGCAATGATGTTAGTGAACAGATTCCAAATACTCCCACCTGCAAATATAACAAATATGACGAATTTTAAACAACAGGATTGAAACAAAATAAAATCTACATATCTAGCTCCTCAGTGAATGTGCCACACCTGGTTGTATGTTTTAAGCACGGGCGCCCAGGGTGGAAGAGGTTAGAGAAAACCTTTATACAAGGTTTTTATCACAAACTTTGTTTATTAACTGAAAGTCGATCTTGCAAAGCGCTATTATACCAATGTTTAGCTTCAAACAAAGTGAACCTAATGGGAATATTACTATAAAGGTGATGCTTGCTAAAGCTAACTTTGATGTATAGTCATGAAATGGGTCCATATGTCATTGTTTGCAGTAAGCTGATCACGTTAAACAGTGATTTAAACTGAAACGTGTGAAGGAGAGAAATGATTGCGTCTATACACCGATCGTCAGCTATGAAAACACAAACAGTGTATAAGGGGGTGTTGCGCTATAGAAGCACTGATGAAAACCTTAACACCTAAAGAAATCCCAATATTGTGTTTTTTAATACACAGATTTGCATGTTGAATGCAATTATTTTGCTAAAAAAAAAGAAAAAAAGAGACTAAGCACACATTAGAAGAAGTTAATTATAATTAAATGTCTTTTTTTGTGTGTGTGTGGATGGGGAGGGAACGGGAGACTGACAGATGGGTCGGGGCTACGTCTGCAGTGATGTGGAAGCTGTATCAGTCGGTCGTGGTAAAGTGGGAGCTGAGTGTGAAAGCGACGCTGTCAATTTACCAGTCAATCTATGTTACCCTCACCTATGGTCATGAGCTTTGGGTAGTGACCGAAAGAGCGAGATCGCAAATACAAACGGCAGAAATGAGGTTCCTCCGAAGGGTGGCTGGCCTCTCCCCTGGAGATAGGGTGAAGAGTGCAGCCAAAGCAGAGCCGCTGCTCCTCCACATCGAAAGGTTGAGACGGTTTGGGCATCTGACTAGGATGCTTCCTGGGCGCCTCTTGGGTGAGGCGTCCTGGGCATATCCTACCAGGAGAAGGTCCCAGGGAAGACCCAGGACACGCTGGAGAGATTATACCTCTCGGCTGGCCTGGGAACACCTTGGGGGGGCCCCAGATAAGCTGGAGTAGCTGGCTGAGGAGAGGGAGGTCTGGGCTTCTCTGCTTAGGCCACTGACCCCGTGTCCCGGCCCCATTCAAGTGGAAGAAAATGGATGGATGGGTGTGCAGTTACATATCCAAGATCTATGTCTGCAGTAAAGATTATACAGCATTATTGTAGCTACGGACCAGATTTGAAACAGTAATAAAAAAAAATAAGCTAAATTAAAGGGATTACAATTAATGCATAGGGATGTCTCTACCAAATTTTATGTCATTGCATCGACCAGTTGATGCATTTTAGAACGGACCAAAGCAAGGGAACTACATAAATTTCCACCCACGAGCAAAACAGGAGCTGGATGTGTCGCTATGCAGCACTGAAACCACAACGGACTGAAAAGTTTCAGTCCAATACAGAGAATGAAATTGGCCATCGCCTCTGTGAATGGTATCACGCTTGTCCAAACCTTCAGATCTGTGCAGCACTTCCTCGGTTGTGGTGCGGCTCCAGAACTCGCCTCCCTCTCGCTCCTTTGTTTGAAATCACATTAACCGCATTCATCTGTACAAATTTCTAAAAATACTTCAAACATTTTCATTGTCCTTGACAGTCAGGAGAGAAAGAGCTCTTGCAATTGTCACCACAATAAAGCTCATTATGCCTGCTGACGAATGGGGAATGGTTTCTGTTATACTGAGCAATGATTGCCAGTTTCCAAGGACAATTAGAGCTTAGGGAAATTGCCATAATGTCAAATAAAACTCACCACCGTTATTCATTACACAGGAGGATGGAGTTTGTAATGGTGGATAAAAACACAGACAACTGTGACATAGTCCCATAAAAATGAATGGGACTTCAGAGAAATGTAGCTGAATGGAGGAAAGAGTGAAAAATCACAGTAATTTATCTGTAATGCTTCACGACTTCTTAAATTTGACTCTCTGCTTAGAGCATGGAAAGTTTCTCTTTACTGTAATTACGGCAAATGTTACAATTGTCGAATCACCTCGCTAAAAAACGTGAATAGTGAACGACACAAAGATGCCCGTGTAAAAAGTTGTAAAATAATTTCTATAATCTGTGATTCTTTATACCAAATTAACAGGTTCAAACACACCACACATTGCCCCACTGCTGGCTCCCCATAGCATAAAGTCTGACAGATGCTGCAAATGCTACAAAAAAGCTGAAAATGTACCCAAACCACTTCAAAATATAACCCTAAAATAGAGCTTGTATCTTTCTATTTTCTGCCTGGAGCCTCCTTCTACCCCAGAACCCTGCAATGGAAAATGAGGGCAAAAATCAGGACACAGAATAACTTTGTAGCTGAAGAAGAATGTATTTATTTTATATGCTTAGGCTTTTTTACATTTTTATTATTACAGGCCAAAACATGTAACATGAACCACGCCATGTACCACATTTATAGCTTGTGCTCGCATTTTGGAGTTTTAAAACACAGACACAAGGTTATGAAGGAACACAATCTGCACTTGTTGATAGCCCGAACAGAAAAAGCTGCTTGGCTTTTGTGCAACAGCATCTTTCTGTTTGCTCCACGTGTTACTGACCCCAAAACTCACACAGCGCCTGCGGAGACTGTTTATGAAGGCATTTAAGAATCAGTCTGACATTAGGCAAAGCAATGAACTTATTAAAAACCTTTTTCTTAAGGCAACGGTGTCATCTAATCTGCTCCATCTCCAAAATTTTGCTTGCTCTTTGGTGCTGGGCAATTTTTAGTACAGAAGTTTTATTTTTTGCTGAAATCTGCTGCCTGATGCATCAAACAGTAAAGCAGGAAACCATAAAACCAAAACATTAAACTGAAAGACGGTAAAATGACTCATCAGCAATCACTGAAAGCTGAGTATGGTGTCTTTCTGGCAGTTTTTATTGTAGATCTTCAGACGGCCTCAGATATTTTGGGGGAAATTTAATTTCAGTGCACCCGTTTTAGAAAAGTGAGCCGGTGTTGTTGCTAGAGAGCATCTCATTATCAGGGGGTATATGCAGTTTTCTACACTTTACGGGACTCCGGGGGCACAGAGTTGGTGAGACTGCACTGCCAGGCCGACAAGGTCGACAAGGCGGTGCGGTCAAAACAAGGAAAGGGACACTTTGCCTTCCGTCAAAGGCTGAAAATTCCCCACATCTGCAGAAACAGCCGCCAATAAAGAAGAACACACCCAGGTGGGGTAAAACTGTATATAAAGGCATGACTGTGTTCACGAACCAGCCTTGGTGGGTTATGTCTTCCAGGTTGGAGGCAGTTCTGCACTGGCCAGCATTCACAGAAGCTCTTCCGCTAAAGGCCTAACACACAAAACATGCCACACAGTGGAGGGGAACGATAAAGTTTGTTATTAATTCTCTGAGAATTTGTCACTATAAGCAATTAAGTATGGAAAATGTGACTTACGATTGTCAATAAGAACATGAATAAATTACCAAAACCCGCAGTTTTAATCTGACGTTATCCTTTATTTAACTATAACTATAAAGACTGTAGAAACGGGCGCAAAAATAAATTTCACTTCGTTTAATATCTCAGTAAAGATGTTATAGAGGATTTTTTGGGTTTCTTATTCAGTCTTATTTAATAAAACATGATGTTCATTTTGTGAAGGATGTTTGTCTTAGGCCCTGACTACCAACAGCATGTAGGCCAGATGCACCCTGTTTTACCCAAATCAAGGTGTCAAAACTTCACTAACCAAGAGGTGATGTCACTGTGGCTGTGTCCATCTTCTATATACAGTCAATGATCATGCCACAACAGGATTCCTGTCACACTCTTCAGCTTGATTTAGAGCACGAGACAAAGGCAGAAGGGATCCATTTAAATTCAAAATGCAGCCTTCTCACAGACAAATCTCATTATAATTTAAAGTGATGAAAGAATGAAGATGATGAAAGAAAAGATGATTAACCAGAAGTGATGAAACTTGGATCAAACAAAAGAATCAGGTGATGAAGATTAATTCCTTCTCATCTGTCTCCTCTGTCATTTTTGAAGCGCGAGTGAGACGCGAATGAATGTCAATCTTTGAATCTGAACAGTTCGGCACACTGTGCTGACAGCATAATCACGACCAGGACTGAACAATGGCAAATTATTGTGCATTTGAGAACACGGTGGGAGGCGATACAAAGCCATGAAAATCACACAGAGCCATAGAGGAGAATGTCTTCATATGGAATGCATATCTAATAACTACAGAAGTAGTAACAGTCTTCTCTTAGTTTTGCTTTCAGCTCTGATTGGGTCCACGGTGGAATATCATTTAAAACACGTCCTCATTATGCAACTTTGATGCAAGAGAATACTCGATCACTTGCTTTCACATAGCTGTGTGTGACTGGAATGAAAGACTCTGTGGAGATTAGGCATCATCACAAGGCTATTTCGGGCTGGTGGAACTGTACGCCTCGGCTACAGTCAAATCAGTGGTAGGCTGTGATTTGGAACAGCAAAACCTCAGGCTCATTAAAATTGGTCCCAAGCCCGGTTTGCAATCCTAGGAGACAATTTCACTGTCTCAGATAGGAAATCATTCTGTTGGTGGAGTCTGAATATACTGGGCACAAAAAAAGGATGCCCCTCGTGGTCATGCTCTTTGACTGATAAAATATCATCTTGTGTTTATTTGTTTAACTGGGATATACTTTTATTTTTTTTTTCATTACAACTATTACTACAAGGACCACTTGTATCACTATGCTGTTATCTAACGTATACTTATGGGTCACTTCATTAGGTACAGCTGTTCAACTGCTCGTTGATGCAAATATTTAGTCAGCCAACCACATGGCAGCAACTCAGTGATTTAGACATGTAGGCGCGGTCAAGATGACCTGCTGAAGTTCAAACTGAGCATCAGAATGATAAAGGATGGTGATTAAAGTGACTTTGAAGATGACATGATTGTTGGTGCTGGTTGGGCTGGTCTGAGTATTTCAGAAACTGCTGATCCACAAAAGCATCTCCAGGGTTTACAGAGAATGATCCAGAGAAAAACATCCAGTGAGCAGCAATTCTCTGGAAGAAAGTGTCTTGTTGATGTCAGAGGAGAATGGCCAGACTGCTTTGATATGATATGATATGATATGAAGGCCTAGCAACTTGCACCTAATAAAGTGGCCAGCGACTGTCTGCACTGACAGGGTAAAGGCGGGGCCTGGGGTGGAAATTACCTGTCCAGAAATTTGATTGCCTCCCTGCTGTTAGTGCCCATCTGGCGGGTGCAGCGGTCACCTCTCTTCCCCATTCTCCATTTGAACTTTAGTGTGCAGGTCCTATACACTCAGGTTTTTTGAACTTATTATCAGCAACTACATTTTAAGTTCACAGTCCTGCTTGGATGCACTCAAACTTTTTGTATGAGTGCTGTGTCTCTTGCCTTTTGGGTTCTCAACTACTGTGCTACACCTCCACACACCCAACTGAGACACTGTGAATCAGATGTTTCCCCTAGAGCACATCTGTGCTTCCCATAAAGAAAATTATGTTCTTCCCAAGAGTTAAAAAAAGGTAATGGGGTAAAAATACTGTACATGCCATAGAATATGCAACAGACAAGCAGTGTGTAAAAGCGCCATCGAAGAACTGGGTATGCATGCGCTTAAGGTCTGTTAGGGAGGCCACACTCTGTGCTAAGTAAGTAGCATTAAAATATTGATGCTGGAACTTTTAGAAATGCGCACACACACACACACAAACACAAACACATATCATTACAAATGGCAAAACTGTATCATTACAACCATTTCCTCTCTATAGCTCGGACCTTTGAGATGACAAGGATGAAATACCAT
>VUQK01032323.1:18324-40095 GCA_015106715.1 Bujurquina vittata
GCCATCGAAGAACTGGGTATGCATGCGCTTAAGGTCTGTTAGGGAGGCCACACTCTGTGCTAAGTAAGTAGCATTAAAATATTGATGCTGGAACTTTTAGAAATGCGCACACACACACACACTGTATTGGCTGCCACAGTCACATCTCTCAGCCAATGCCCACATCCATCTCCTTCAACATCAAATCATTTTGTCCTCATTTTGATCACTTTACTTACTTTATACCCTCCACTTGCAGTTTTATGCGCAGTAAATGTCATTGGCGCCTGAGGAGAGCTGTGAATTTAAATCTATGGGTCCCGCACCCTTTTAAATGTCACACCTCCACACCTTTAACAAAGCTTCATTTCCTGACTCATCTGAACGATTTAACCCCCAATACAATTAAAGCCGCCATTTGAAGAAACACAAAATTGAAATATTCTGCAGAAAGTTTCTTTTCACTCTGTAGCTTTACACTCTCTCACATGTGCAGGTACTGTGTTAATCGAATTGCTGTCTTATTGTTTCCGACACAGCGCGCACTGCAGCAGCCGCTGTGTGTCTGTGCGTGAACGACGAGCAACAGCAGTTTTAGCATCTCCCTGAAATAGCACCTGACGCTTAAGACGCTCTTTGTCACCTGTGTGACTCATCAGGGAGCATGAATAGTCTGCACATATGGCTCTCATCGGTTGCCACTTCTTATACTTTGTTTTCATTGCGAATCTATTTGAAATGCATGTTTTGGACACCTTTTATGATGTAATGAAACTGACAAAACCTCCTTTGGGTTATTCACATTTCCACCAGCTCGGATTAGGAGAGCAAAGAAGCGTCACAGATTACATTTATAGGTGATAAATATAAATGTGCACCCACATCAGTAGGTTGCATTTCCTCCTTTGAGGCTGCCGGCTTCTTAGTCACAGTTATAGCGTCACTTGATGTATTTCAGTCTATAGACAACTAAAGAAAGCGCAGATTTTTTTTTGGCGTGCCTGTGCAAGTTGCTGTGTTACTTTGGATATCAGTAACAACATGTGCACACGCTGGGATACTACACTGTGCGTGATATGCATTTCTCATGTGAAAGGAATGACTTTTTCTTGCATGCCGGTCAGTATTTTAGTAGTGACTTTTTTTGAACAGCGAAGATAAAAAGAACTAAATGCCTACCATTAATGGCTCCACTCAAACAGAGGTCAAAAGTAACTAAGTACAAGTATCAAGTACTGTACTTGACAACACTTGACAGTACTCAACTTTCTAATTTTAAAAGGTCTTTCTACTTAACCTCATTTCAATTATGTGCTACTTCATCATTATACTTCACCACATCCACAAGAGAATGCTGCATTTTTTTTGCTCTCCTTCATTTAAAGGATTCAAAAATATTTATTGTCATTTTTCTTCTGAAAAACATGAGGAACGATATTCAGTTTCTGAGGTTGTATACGTGTATGCTGTGTTGCACAAGACAGTAATTTTATTTATCTCTGTTTAGATTTTACAGTGTATTATATGAAACAGGTACTGTAGCTTATTTATGGGCTTATGATTCTTAAAAAAAAAGGTATCCATTTTCATATTTTTAGTAGCAGTTCCACCAATGAATGATGTGAATTCTCACATCATTTGCAAAAAGTTATGCATTATTTTTCTCATTTACTCCCGGTGGAAAGTAACGTGTTACCTTAATCTTATGTTACCGCTTGTGTAATTTCCAGAAATTCCTCTCTTAATAAGGAGGACATACTGATGATCTCTGCCTTTAGTAGCTGTTAAAAATGCAGCCAAATCAGCTGTTTGGCTGCATCACTCTGGGTTTGGGTGCCACTCAGCGCTACCTCTGTGCGAGCATTGTATACCGTTTTGTTGTTATCTTTGCACTGGTGCAGTGGCGGACTGTTGCTTCTTGAGTGAGCACGAGCTCACTCTTTACTTCCTTGTCACTTTTAAGTGCTTGCCAGTGTTTCGCTTTTCCTTCTTTGTGTCTGCACAAAAGGTGGCTTTCGTCTTCCTTCTTGCAGTAAATTCACAGTAATTGTCACTCCGCAACAGTCGTGAATCACTCTGACATTTCTGTCTTATCTTCCAAATGAACTGCCATCAAGCAGTTGCTGTGCAATGCGCAGAAAAGGTAAGCTGGAACACTTTTTCTCTCCTTCCAATTATGCAGACAATTGAAGAACGTATGTAGCTTATTGTTTGATTGATAGCTGTGATGCAATTATTGAATTACTACAGTACAGAACCAGAATATCAATAATGTAGCTCATCCGGTTGACGATCCATCACAATTCACAGCTTATTGCCAGTAAAATAACAAATGTGACCTTGAGAACTATTTGAGGGAAGACTCATTAGATGATCTCAAAAATCTGACCAAAACTCTAGAAGGGGTGATGAACTGTGATCCAGTACAGTAAAGCGTTTCCTTTGAACACGTTACGCCTAACACCGATTACATGACAGTTTATCAGTCACTTTATATTAATTAAATACTTACATCACTTGCTTTTATATCAAGGGTAATTTCAAGAGCAATGAGCTTGTCAGTCCCGTCATCAGAAAAATGTGAAGACTCTTACCACTGAGAAAGCACTATATCCCCGTATAGTCGAAACAAAGTTCAATGAAACCTTCATCTTTTAAGGCTAACATGGATCAGGAGACTGACTCATGAGTACTAGACAATCCTAAACATTACAATAAAAATACATGAAATATTCACACTTTAGAAATTGCAAACCTCAAAATTGGGAAAAAATCCAAACAAGCGTCGTCATATGAAAGCCTTCTGCTCTGTCCATCATCATCATTAAACGTTTTTCAGCCTCTCTGAGAGAATCCCATCTGCTCTAACTCTTACATACAGGCGGAACTTTGTGTCTAAGACAGTCCTGTGACAACAACAGGCTGAAAATGTTAGTGGGGATCTTTTTCCACCGCCCGAGAGGAAGCGTTTCAAAGAGCAGCATCACCTGAAATTCAATATGAAATTAACTGAACGCCGAACCCGGTATTCAGCATTTCTTTCCATTTTTGGCATCAGCAAAGAAAAGCTCCTGAAACAGCATTTAGGCCTTTGAGAAAAACACATTACAAAGTGTCTAGGAAAACACAGCATGCAGCTCCTCTCTAGCTCTGGCGGCGGTGAACAATGTAGAGTTTTCCTACAGGGTGGAGAAACAGGCTTGTGATAGGTTACTTGCTAGAAAGCCACACACACGGCGTGCGCAGTGTCTGTGGAGAAGTAAATGAGTACTGCTTTTCCCTTTCAATAGCTCACAGTACAGCACTATGGCAACAGTGAGAAAAGGTAAAACTTTTCTTTCTAATTACACACACACACACACACAACAACAACTGCAATCTACTGTAAATGTGGTCGGTGGTATAGAAAAACATATGCGCCGTATTGTGTGGTGTCTGTCATTCCGCTCGTTCGCTAATGAATACGACATGAACAGACTGAATCATGTGGCAGGACCAAATCCTTTGGCAAGCTGCAGATCCTTAGTGCAAAGACACCGAGCGAGGCGACAGCTTGTATTTTGACTGAGTCATTCCTGATTATCTTTCGGTTCATCTTCACGTTATTTAATATGAGCTCCGCTAACAACATGGACATCTGCAGTAGGTGCCTTCTGTGCTGTACTAATTGTATGAAATCAAAATTGTGAATTTTGTAAAGCTTTGTAGCAACATGTCACCACTTGTAACTGTAGCTCACAGGTAGAGTAAAAGTCAAAATCCAAGATAAGAAACAGGCATTCATACACAGAAATGGAGGAAGTGAGTCAATCCAGGTGGGGAGCAAAAGAACAATGGAAATATGTGGGTAAAAAGTTGGCTGCATCACTGGAAGTACTTGGGTAAAGAGCTATTTGGAAAATCTTCACCAGTGTGTTCAACTAGACGAGTTTACGGGCTTAAGACTATAAGGCGGAATACCACAAGGTTCTGTGATTGGTCCAAAATTCTTTATTATCTTTAAAAATGATGTTTGTAATATTTCTAATTTATTTATTATATCCACTTTCAAAATCTCAGTCAATGATAGAGTTTTGTTGCAAAAATGAGCTACACGCCTGATAAATAAGGCAGACTATTATGAACACACAAATTAATTATTTCTAAAATTTAATCTTGTGAATTTAAAGACATAGAATATTGTAAAATAATTCAAATATTGTTTAACGCCAGACAAAAGGGCTAGGGTAAAGGGTAAAGTGAGGAACTGATGAATAATGGTGAATAATTAGATAATTAGATAGGTGACGCTCATGAGGACGGGGCAGACAATTACTGAGGAGGGAAAACTGACAGGAATGCACAGGGGCACTGATAACACAATAAAAACAGCGGCGGCAGAAAGAATGAACCTAAAGATAACAAACCAAAACCAAAATAGCCGCCATCAAACAGGGAAACAGGTATTCAAGCTAAAGTTTTACAAACACTTAAATCCCAGATATATTTGACTTCACTGTTGTTTTTGCATTTAAGGAGACCTTTTGCATCACAGATTTATTATCATCTTAGAATAAAATCTGTAGACACAGAACACACTGATCAATTATCAATCATTTGCTGTGTTGTCACAAAGTGAAGTGAGTGAAGATGGGGCTGAAATTGTTTTAAGACTCTAAAACTGACCTCAGTGCATTTTAATGTTCCTCTTAAAATGAGAACACTCCACACAGAAAGGCCAGATGGTGGATTCTACTACGGCACTACTGTGCTAGCTTCACAGTAACGCAGCTCAGTGTTTAGCTGTCCAGCATGCACATTTTCAAGCATCAGGGAGTTTATTGTATAACCTGCAATATTACTACTTGCTGTGTAGCAAATGGCAGAGAGAAAACTACTGATAAACAAAGGAGATCATTTAGGAGCCAAAGAGACAAATATTTCCTTCTGCATTTAGCAAACCACAAACAGGAGAATTAATATTGGACAACAGTCTAAATAAATGATGAAGTTAGCCTGTGAGATGTCAGATAGTATCAGACTGCTGTGGTCGAAGGTTAGAGAAGTGAGTCTGAATACAAAAATCAATGGATCAGACCCAGGTCCCCTCTCACATCAACTGCTCCGTCAGTGCTGCTCAGAGGCCCGCAGATCTGACGGTGTTTCCACACACACCTACACAGAGCCGAAATCTGCGTAGAAGAGAAATCTTCCATAGTTCATACATGTTAAATCAAGTTGGTCATAATAATCTAACATGTCAACATTAAGATGAGGTTACTCGTTTCCACTGCTCACTAACAAAATTCAGCTCCTGAAGACTCATCCATCCATGCACATTATTATCAGCAATAGAACAAATAAAGATTATGCAAATCGGCATCTTTCTGAGCATGCTACTTACTCATTATCCAACTGGTGTTGAACCTGGTCTAAGTGAAGCTACCTTTAACCATCTTTTTGGATTAGATCAAGGCAGTACCAGAAGTCACCAGAAGAGTTTGAATGCAAGCCATCCAGTTAACCAACAGCATCTTCTTTTGCTTTACTTCCAATTTAATGCTACTTTTGACAACTATGTCAGGAAATTGAGGAGAACCTGTGCAGTTCCAGGTTCAGTAGCGGCAAAGTTAAAGTTTGTCATAAAGCTGAATGTGAAACACACAAATCTTTACTTCATTGGCCCATTCTGAGCCCATATGCTTTATACAGGTTTCCTTGGCACCCAGGCGACCAAGATGATTGATGACAGAAGGTTTTGATTGACTTAAGCTCATAATGACTAGTATGCAACTGAGCAGCTCAAATGGATGAAACAAGAAAGTTCACACTACTTAGCCAGCTAGCATTAGTGGGCTAAGACCACAGACACTATAAAAGATGGGTCTAAAAGTGAAACCAACATAAATGTACCTTCATGTGACTCTTTCCAATGGCTGACAGGGAGCTATGGTTGACAGGGATTTCTGGTTGTATTGAGGTCTATGGGAAATGGCCCTCAGCTCCCCCCTCTCTGTGACCACTTTGTAAAATATGGTCAGTCTAAAGGGGCACCCACATTATTCGCTGGCTAATGACTTCTCAATGATGAGTCATTAGCCAGCGAGCGTGCAGTTTCACAGTCAGATGTGCCTCGCAAGATGGCAATGGCGGATACAGTCGGGCCGACACCATACTCGGTTTGACTTCAGAAACCAGCGAGTGATGGCCTTCTTTATACTGCCTGCGGCTAAGACGCTCTCTGGGGGTTTCACTGTATAAAGCAACTCCATCGACCAACATCTGTGTTATTCTTTAAAATAACAAAATCACCATCACAAAGAGCAACTGGGGGGTCACTGCTTTACATTAATAAACCAATTACCTGTACCGCTGTCACTGTCAGCAGGCACCAGCAGACAGTGTCACTATGACTTCTCATCACAGTAATGCTGGCTGTGCTGGATGGCCTAGCACACAAATCGGTCTCCGGTTGTAACAAGGAATTGCATAATGATAAAGTTATTTTTTTTAATATACTTTTTTAGCTGCAAATGATCATGTGACCAAAATAATACAGGAGTACAAAAGTGCATAAAGTAAAAAAAAAAGAAAACACAAAACAAACTTCTGCATCAGCATAACGAAAAATACTTATGCACTAAAAGTTGTACTAAACATGCTGTCACATCTGGCGTCCGTAAAGGAAGCAGTCCCTCCTCCAGGTTGGAGAAACTCTTCCAAGAACAGAATCTTTATGGCTCGCGAAAAGCTCCGGGCCTGATGACGCAGGATCAATTAACATACAGCTGTTCACTTTCTTCTGGCCTTGAGCAATAAACACTGATTACTCGAGATGCAGCAATCAGAAAATAAACTGTTGATTTTCATTCATTTTGTCCAGTGAACCCAAAATCAGATCCGCCCTCTTTAAAAGATGCAGCGTACAAAAGAGTTTTGAGTAAGTGAAACAAATTTGTTGCCACCTATTAAATAAAATAAAAAGCGTTTTAGGGTTACTTTGTATAGTTTAAATCGTCCCTAGGTAGCCCGCTTTGTCGAGTTTTATTTCTCTATACCTTTGTTTTACCAGGTAAAAATGTTTGAGAACCAGTTCTCATTTACAAACATGACCTGGCCGTTTGTTTAAGTTTGTATATGTGCTCTGTCCTCTGTAGAAAAGCACTAAATAAGAACTACTCCATTTACCATAAGGCTGCGGATCTGACGATACAATTACAAAATTGATCGCTGACCTGTGATCTATGGTATCCTGGTGCCACGTGCACTTATGGACATCCTTATGTTTGAACATGTCCAATAAGAGAACATTACTCTGGATCAGATGAGGCATGCCATTCCTCCCAGTCACGCCCCTCCAGGTCTTACTGTCTACGTGAGCCTTGATGTCTCACAGTAGGATGATGGGATAAACAGATGGAGCACCCGCAGGCACCCCGCCCAGCGACTCCAGGAAGGCTGGACACTCAGAACTGTCATTGAGCGCATAAGCGCAAACAATGGTCAGGACCCGTTCCCTGGCCCAAAGGGAAATGACCCTCTCCGGCGTACAGGCAACAAGCCGAGGGGATAGAACCACACCTACCCCAGCCTGTCGCCCCTCATCAAAGGCAACTCCAGACTGGAACAGAGTCCCGACCCTCTCCAGGAGACTGGTTCCAGAGCGCAGGGCATGCGTTGAGGTGAGTCTTACTGTATCTAGCCAGTATCTCTCAACCTCACAAACTAGCTCAGGCTCCTTCCCCACCAGAGAGGTGACATTCAATGTCCCAATAGCCAGTCGGGATAGCTGTGGATCACCAGGGCCTCTACCCTTGGCCTCCACTCAACACACACTGCACCCAACCTGTACAGTGCCTTCTGTGGGTGGAGGGCCTACAGGAGGGTGAGCCCATGTCACCTCTTTGAGCTGTGCCCAGCTAGGCCCCATGGGCTAAGCCAGGCCAGCGTCGCTCTCCCTCAAGCAGCCTCTCCAGACCTGGCTTTGGTGTGGGGCCACAGTACATCTGTCCCAGGCAGGGTAAACTGTTCCCTTCATATCTCTGCCATAAAGGCAATAACTCTTTGTCTGGCCCCTCGCCCAGGACCAATTTGCCTTGGGAGGCCCCACCAGGGGGCAAAAGCCCCCAGACAACATAGTCCCTGGGACCACTCGGACACACAATACCCTCAACCACGAAGAGTAATAAACTTTAACTGACAATTTTTTTTTGCTTCATTAATGGAGCACGGCAGTTTGAGAACCACTGGTTTAATGCATTCAACCCTCTATGTTCTTCACCAACCTTTCAGCATCACCTCAGCGACTACATTTTCTAAAGCCTGAAAACAAAGCTCAGAGGAGGTACAGAAGTCTAGTATCCGCTCTTAAAGCTTCAGTTTCAACATGCTGAAAGGTTAATATGGATTTTTTTTTTACTTAATAGCTCCAAAAATAATAACTACTGCAGCTTTAAGTGTAGTCTTTTCTTCTTTCTAATTAGGATCTCTGCTATGAATGCACGTGCGTGCCAAATGCTTGACTTCACAATCAGGAGAGCCTTCCTCATATCAGTGGAGGACATGGATGATTTACAATAAAGGGTTGAGGTCAGCCCTGTATGTTTGTCTTTCCTTGAAAACAATAAAAAGGTGTCAGTGTGCGTGCACTCACAGCCAGGAGGCGGTTCTTGTCCTTCTCCGCGTTGTTGAGAGCGTTCTCCAGGGTCACTCTGTGCTTTTTGGTGACTTCCTCCAGAGCGCGAGCCTGGCCCTCCTTCATCTGGCTGGTCTCTTCTTCATATCGAACCCGCAGATTGTTCATGTCCTTATCGCGGGACACCTTCTCCTCATGCAGGGCCTGACAAAGACAGAAAACACATGTGCGCATTTAAATTTTCTGAAAGGTGAGACGTGATAGACACTGAGCTCAAGCTGACATTCACACCATATGCTGCATTATTCAGCCATATTGCCAGCATTTGCTTGGTGACAGCCAAGGAATTAATCCTCCAGTCTGTCTCTATGCCTGAAAATTTACCTTGCTACTCTTTCTCTCCATGTCACACTCATATTTGTTATTCTTTGAACAGTAAAACTTGAGCTTTGGAAGAGAAAGCCTGGGTACAGGCTATCTGGGATTACTGATAATGGGGTTATTGATTAGGGCGCAATGAGGTCCATTATCAGTCTCAAAAATAAAGATACGATTGTTTTGGAGAGGCTTTATCACGCTGGTGTTCAGGTATTGCTTTTTTCAGTATGCTAATGCAGTTTAGCTGATAACAGCAGCAGCAAGTTATTTTTATTCATTATTCAAACAACGGGTCTTTGAGTTCACACGGAAAGAAAAACGGATTTTGAGTTGTTTTGTAGCTAATAACCAAGTGAAATGAACAGCTGCTGATTGTAGACTCTGACCAACACTGTAAAAAGATCTTTAATATAGCCGGGCATGCAATATTACTCTAAAAGAGGCTAAATCTGTTTTTCTAGCAAAACGTTCACCACTTGATCCATGATGAGCAGTACTTTTGCTGTATATAGCTAGTTAACCACAATCTTACAGCACAGTATGATAAATAACTACTTTTTCTTTAAAATATGCCTAGTTTGGATGCTAAGAAAAACCTGGACAGCCAACAGAGCGGCGAGACTTTTACTTTAATGATCACTTTAAACTGTTTCACTTAAATCCCTGGAAGAACTTGGTAACAATGTTTGGCAGGAATAATACTATATTAGGGAATCCTTTTTTATGGACGTGGCTTAAGAGTAAAGAGAACAGAAGCTGTACGTGTCTCATCAATGGGACATCACAAAATAATGACAATAGCTGATGACACGGTAATTTTTTGGTTAAAATAAGAAGCAGCAATAAGGAGGTGTTGTATCATTGGCATTATGCCTTCATACAACCACAGCCTTCATGTGCTGTGGCAGATTTTAGTGTTTATGCATGTGAACTGACAGAAGAAGTTAGTATTATGTGCGCGGAGGGGAAAACTAGTGTGTCACAATTTAAACATCACACATGAAAATGGAGTATTAAGAAGTATTGGGACATACTCCCAAGTCTGACCCTAATGCTAATTTCAACTAGCAGTGAGTATTGGTCTGCACATCATCTGTACAGAGGAATCCAACGGCAGCCTCAGATTTCAGAATAAGCTGTAAATGGTTCAAAGGTTATGTGCCTTTTTGGACCTTCTAATACAATCCATTGGGGAGTGATAGACATGACAGCTGAAAAAACAAAACAGGGGAGCGTCTTTAATCAGACTGCAACATTTTACCATTGCACCACAGGTAGAACACGAAAAAAGATGGACACCTGAGATGTATAACAGGAAGAAAAACAACAAAAAGTCTGCAAGATACTTTAAAAAAAATTAAGTGCGCATAATTTCAAGCATGACGTTTAGCGATTTCTTAGTGACTTGTCTGTGGATAAAACAAGGACTGGTGAAATGAGAACTGGTGGAATAGCAGAGCAAGGAGGGAGTGACCATGGCGGCCAGACAGCGTTTCAACCTCCTCAGGCGGCTGAGAGACTTCAAGCTCCCACCCAAGGTGCTCAGGAACCTTTACACCTGCAACATCGACGTATAGATGTGTTGGAGCATCACCACCTGAAGAGGACACTCCACCAGAAAGGTTTTTCTTCACAGAGGTTTTTGTAATCTTATACTGTGTATGTGTGTATGTATACAAAGTATGAGATGATTTTTTTCCCCGTCACTTATCCTTATATGTTTCCACTATTGTTTCCGTCTTTTTAATGGCAGCGCCTCCAGAAGGGGGGCAGCGTAGCCACAGGTCACCTATCTCCCCATGTTTGTATTGGTTTTGTCTTCTTGGATGGCTGTTTTGTTAATTGCAATTTCTCATTCAAGCCATCCATCTGCTCAACTCTGAGCCCTAAACAGGACTGCTGCACTACGTGAAATATTCTGTTCTGTTTGACTTGCACTATACCATGACACGCACTTACTGACGCAGCTGCAATAACATACCTTTGTGCAAATACAAATGACTAGAATTTTACATTTTTACCCTAGATATTAATATATTTTTATCTTGTGTACCGTGACGTATTTGTATATTTTTTGCATTTACTATTGGCTGCAGGTACAAAATAGATTTCACTGTGCATGGTAATGTGTATAACTGTGCACTTGACAAATAAACTGTATCTTATCTTAATCACGGCTAGAGTCAGAAAATGGTGATTTTCAGGGGAAACAGACAACTAAAATGAATATCCAGGCAATAATGTTTGGTTTTAATCAGGAGAGCAGCTGTTTCCTCTTTGCATGGCTTTAACAAAATTTTAATTGGGCAAACTTTGCCAAAAAAGAAGTCACAAGGGAACTGTAACACACATTAGTTGAGCTGACTCCCACAGTGAGCTATCTGAGAGAACATATCCTGTTAAAGAGTATACCAAGATTATGTGACTACTAATGAGATTAGATTTAAAAGTCAGCAGCTGTTTGCAGCTTCAGTTTTCTGCTCTTTGTGTGTTTGACGTTATACAACTGCAGCTAAAGGTGTAGATAAAGTTTCCCTGCCCAGTTTTAGAGCTCTGGTCGTGGAGCTGAGTAGGTTCCTGTTTTCTTCACACACGCATTAGAGATGCATTACTAGTGGCGTCACACCAATCAGCTGTTGGCAATAACACATCACGGTGCACTGCAATATGAGCAGAGACAGAAATGAAAGGGGTGGCAGTAAGTAAACGTGAATGCAACCAGTGAAGGATTAAAAATAATTCTAAAAATAGGATTTTTTATTTCTTTAAATTTGCTAAATCTCAAGAGTCTACGCAGTGACCTTCATGTTAGGGCATTAAAAGGCTTGGATAGCATTTTCACTGTCGACTGGGGTATATGGTATATGATAGTAATTTATAATAAATAAAAAGGCTAAGTGGCTGGTGATAGAAGTGAAGGATTAGCCGAGCAAACAATTAATCTTTGGCACCACAAATATATGTTTGTTAAACTCATTAGTAATGTCATCAGTGTCACTGTTGGGTTGTAGCCACCCGTCACTTATCCAGGGTTGCAGTTTACGCTGCACTGCAGCCTCGATTGCTTCCCTCCCCTTGCGCTAATTGCTGTAATAGATGTAAACAAGCAGGGCGGAAAGTGGGGCAGATGACATCTTGAAAAAAATGTCTACGGTCCGCCAGTACTTCGATCTAGGAAATGAAAGGTTGTATGTGGACTGTGTCAGGGTAAACGGACATGTAACCACTCAACTGAAGTGTTGCACAACCGTATTCGCACGTGCACAGGAACCACGCAGGAAAGAAGGCTGCTGTTGTGCTAACCGTACTCTGGGTGTTCAATCAATCGAAATATAAAGTTCAGACTTTCACCTTCACTTACGAGGGTTTTTACAATTTTTTTTCCATTAACTGTTCAGGAATTATAGACATTTTAAATGTCTGCGGCTCAAAAGTAATTGAAGAATTAACAAGCAGCTTCATGGTCAGGTGAGGCCTGACCCGCGTTATTTCATGACAAACGAAGCAGATATCTGAAGTTGATTCAAAGTGTTAAATTTGTATTTTATAGCTTTTCGCTGTCATTGTAAATATGAGGCCTCACGACATGTCACTGCAAGTGGCCAGTGGAGTGGAGTGGCGTGCAAGTCAACAATCTGGTACAATCTTCAAAGAAGGAATGCACCGGCCAGCTCAGCAGCACCATCTGACCTGTAATCTGATGATGATAGAATTATTTCTATGGAGAAAGGCAGACACAGCTCATGATCCAAAGCATACCACATCATCTGTCAAGCATGGTGGAGGCAGTCGCATGGCTTGGGTATGTACTGTATGGCTGTGAGTGGAGCCGGGTCACTAGTGCTCATTGATGATGTGCCTGCTTTTAGAGGTAGCAGGATGAATTCTGAAACGTACAGGGCTATACTCTCTGCTCAGATTCAGCCAAATACTGCAAAACGGTTTGGACAGAGCGTCACAGTGTAAATGGATAACGACCCAAAGCATGTACAGCAAAAGCGGCCCGAGAGTTCCTCAAGTGAAAGAAATGGGACATTTCTCAATGGCCAAGTCAGTCACCTGATCTCAGAGCAATGAAGCATTCCTTACAGTTACTGAAGACAAAACTGAATGCAGAAAAGGGATCACTTTTTTATGGGCCTAAATGATCCTCCTGATCACATGGGATACCCCCAAAAACTCCCAGTTTCCTTGTTACCCCTTGTTCTCTACTCGCAGCGGTTTAAAAGCTCGCTGACCTCAGTATATTGTTTTGCCACCAGAGAATTCACTTTCTGTGCATCTCCCTTTTAGGCCAGATTATATTCACTTGTAGATGTGTACACAGATAGTGGTGCACATGAAAGGATAAGCAAAGAAAAAGTTCTTATCACACTTTTTTCTAGTCCCCATAGAGTTTGCATGGATGAGGAATTTGTAGATGCTGCACTTTTAGTGTAATATCTGCAATATTAGCAGGCACGTGGGCATCTGCATAGAGCCACACACTGACACTTTTTCTTCTTTCGGCTGCCTCCATCTCACCCTATACTCCTCCTCTGTCACACCAACTCTCTGGATGTCCTCTTTCACTACATTCATGAACCTCCTCTGAGGTCTACTCATGTCCAAATCATCTCCTCGCCTCTCTAACTTTGTCTCCAAACTGCTCAACCTGAGCTGTCCCTCTCATATACTCTTTTCTAATCTTGTCCATTCTGGTCACTCTCAGTGAAAACCTTAATGTCTTCAGCTCTGCCACCTCCAGCATGGCCTCCTGTCTTTTTGTCACTGCTGCTGTCTCCAAACCACACATCATAGCAGGTCTCACTACCATCTAATAAACCTTCACTTTCACTCTTCCTGCTATTCTGTCACAAATCACCCTGACACTCGTCTCCACCCTCTCCACCCTGCATGCACTCTTTTCTTCGCCTCTCTTTTGCACTGTCCATTGCCTTCACTATCTCTACACCTTGCATGCTCACCTTTCCATCTGTCTACCTCTCATTCACATACATGTATTCTCCACCTCTCCAGACGCTCTTCTACCTGCTCCCTACTCTCATTACAGATTACAATGTCACCTGTGAACACCATAGTCCGTGGAAACTCCTGTCTGACCTCATGGGGGCTCAGAGCCGATCCTTGATGTAAGCCCACCCTCACTGCACACCTCGCCACTGTCTTATTGTCCTCACACATGTTCCGCACCACCCTCACATATTTAGCACATATCCATCTCTATCCTAATAACCCTAACCTGCTGCACTTCCTTTCCAGCTCAGTCTCTCTGCCTTTCCAGTCGATGAGTTCTTTTCTCCTTCGTTAGAGTCCAGCTTCACATCCAACTCACTACAAGCCTTTTGCCGTGCTGTACAGCTAGCCTCCCAGTACTCCTGTCTAATTGCTTCATCTCCCTGACAATCCCACTTTTTCTTTGCTCACCTCTTCCTTCAAATACTTTCACCCTGACAACAAAATGTAAGCCACTTGGACCTAAGCGGACCCTCACACACTTGTAGTTTCAGATACTAAAACACAGCTGTTGGTTTATTAGATAGAAAGGTATCCATTTTTAGATGTTTCAAATCATATCCCGAATACCCTAGGGTTATATATACTCCCCCAGCACCAGCCTATTCAATAATAATATACTAATATATAACTCCAGGGGGCACATTTAAGCTTGATATATTCACTCATTACAAATTTAATGTTTACCTTTGTGTGAAAACTGTTTTATACAAAACCCCAAAACACTGCAATAGCCTCCTGAAAAAAACATGAACACATTAACTTAAGTCACTCTGACTGACCAACATGACGTCTCAGCATGACACATTTCAGTGTCCTAAACTTGTACAATTTACACTTCATTCACCCTCACAATTCACATTAAACCTCTGGCAGAGCATTGGACACTGGCAGCAACATCACAAAACTTTAATCTCTGATCAAAGAGCGATCATATTAGTGTGCAATAACTGCTCCAAACCAAAGGCTGTTTTGGAAATCTACCAAAAAACATCTAACAAACTGGCGAAACCGGGCAAGCAGGCTGTTTTATCATATGGCCAACAAAGCCAAGGGCGACAGCGTGACACAAACAACAGGGCATGAACATCATGAGAGGTTAATTTGCCCTTTACAGAGAAACGGGGAAAAAAAACTCAAAGAAAAAAAAAAAAAAGAGAAAATAGCAATAAGAGAGAATGGAAAAGAAAACCGAGGCTCCAATTAATCTAATGACTTTTCCCACATGCTTCCTAATTAAAGTTAGGCCAATGGAATTATCTTTAATGCTTCTTTGCTTCTAGTTTGTTAATGTTATTTTCAATTATAATTGATCAAATGTTTGTCTTTAAAACAAACAAAGAAGAAATCATGTTCTGCACGATTTCACTTTTAAGGAACAGTTCCAAATATTGCTACATTTACAATTAAATCATGTGATTATACGAATCTGTTTTAGAGCATGGCATTACCTGTTGTTTACATTTATTTAGCTAATGCTGTACATTCACTGCCAGAAAGTTAAATTAGATCACTTATAGCCAAGAAAGGCAGCAGGTTTTTAAAAAGCCAAACTGTGTTCTTTGGAAAACATTTCTCTTTTACAAGATTGATAGGAGTAAATATTCATTTATATAGGGCATTTATCTTTTAAAAATACTGTCTTATAAAACTATTTACGTCAGGACTAGTATGATCAAAAGAAGTGTTTAGCTGATTCTGAAGGGGTCAGAGCGGACTGATTGCAGTCGTGGACTAACGCTGAGATAAAATGACAACCTTGCAAAAATTAAGCAGAACGTTAGCTAAACTACTTAAGCTTCTTGAGCCCTGAGTTACTGCACGAGCTACTTTGCATAGAGGAGAAAAACACTAAGTGCTGCTCCATCCTTCTTTCAGGCGCTATCTGACTTGATCAATCTGATCTGTTGGCCCTGTTACCCTGTCTATCCTGTCCTTTACGGGCTCTTGCTGCTGCTTTCATTACCTCTGGCTTCCATATGCAAGGGCGGAGAGGTCCCAGAACAGAGTTACACCACCAAATATAAATCACTGCAGATGGGAGTGCTCTATTCCCAATTTCTTGCTTCATTGCCTGTTGAGCTTGTGACTGTTTTCTTTTGGCATTAGACATTACGTCCCTTTTACGCACTTCACTAAACATTTGAGGGAAACATCCAGTTACTGTGACGTTCGTGTTCAGTGCAGCGTCTTCATCTGCTGCTCCACTGAGGGTCCTGAGACCCTCTCAAATAACATTTTGCAGCTTGAAAAAACTTCTGCGGAACCTACTGTGTGATCAATGTGATATGCCCAAACTATAATAATGAACGCATGAACACCAAAAAGTAAAGTTCAAAAATAAATTGATATTTTAGCTTTAGATTTGACATCCTTACATTGGGTGTAAAACTGATTTAGTTACAGCTTTTAAAAGAGCCCAAAGAATGTTTTTCAGATGTGAAAACTTTGTGTGGATACCTCCCCTACTTATGAAGTGGGACAAAAACACACAAATTACAAACTGCAACATTTTATTTTTGTCACATTTAGTTTAGTTTATATAACCCATCTGTAAATTATTATGATGACTCAATGTTAAAGTCTTTGAAACATTGCTGCAGCCGTAGCAGGTGCCATAAAGTTTAAATGATCCGAGATCTTCCATTTTCCCGAGAAGGACATTTAAATTCACAGCAGCCTCACTCAGTGGGAGAACTCGCTCAGCTCCCAGAGGATTACACCGCACAAATGTCAGATATAAAAGGACGGGAAAACACATATGAGGCTGCAACACTTGACATTTACTATCGGCTGTGGTTGGTCTGCTGACTATGCTGTTGCTTAAATCATCTGACCTTTAACAGTCTCGGCTTTTAAAAAGGGGAGCAGCTGTCCTTTTTTCAGAGTCTGCAAAAGCTGTGATCGACAGGTTTAACCCTTTCAACTGTTCGACCACGGGTTTTAAAGTTTGTTGCGCACGCAAGGTTAATTTTCTTCCCAATCTCCAGGCGCTCCTCTGCAGCACACTAAATATGTCACGGAGACAAACTAAAGACAGATGGCGCATTTCTTTTTGCATACTGCACAGCTACATGCTCTTGTCTAAAAATATTGCATCCTCTACAAATACAACTCTCTTGAATGCATTAATAATTCAAGTCAAAGACTGGATTTGGGAAAGACGTCAAACTCACATGGGGATTATGGTCTTTGCATAGTCAGTATCGTAAAACTAAGACAAGGAAGGGAAACTGCAAAAACTATTAGATTATTAGATTTCATTTTAGAAAATCTTTTATTTCCCTCAAAAAAAGGCGGAATTTTCAGGAGACTGGGGTGTTGATATAATTGTTCATCCTTGCTACCAATTTTTTTTGGAACAACTATAACCTTGAAGCCTCAGTTACAACTGATCAGAGGTTTCTCAATACTGGACTACCTTGACACTGTTATTGAATGCAAAGGGCTTTTGTGAAGCAGAGTCTGCAGAAAAGTTCATTTACTGCATCTTGATGACTTATTGGTTATTCATAACAGAGCTTTTCCCAGTCGGACATGAATACAAAACACTTTGCTACCAAACACACACCTTCTCCAGCGCCTGGAGCTGCTGTCTCTGTCTTTCATCAAGCGCTTGGCCCTGGCTCTGAAGGGCCTCCCTCTCTTCCTCCATCCGCAGCACCTTGTCCTTCAGCCGGCTTCGCTCGTTGTCCAGGTCTCTGATGGCTGCTTCCTGGGTCATCTGGGTGGCCTGCAGACTGCTTATCTGACCTGGCAGGACAGAGCCGATAAGAATGCAAATATTAAAGCAGTATAATCAGCATGTTGCTGGTTCTTACTGACATATGCAAAACAGAGGGCTGTCAAAGCATTTCAATTTTGTGATTTGCTCTTGAATTGCCATTTCATGTCATTCATTTCAGCCTGATAGGTTTTTGTTTGGCCATTTCATTCCATTGCTTTTTAAAAAAAACATTTTTATTTTATTTATTCATTTTTTTTGCTTTTGGTCTTCATTAGACAGTGAGGTGGGGGATTTGACATGCAGCAAATGTATGTCAAAATGTGGGGCAGAATCAACCCCCGGCCAAGTGCAGGGTGCCCCGGTGGACTGTTTCTTATGCGTGACATTTTTGCCAAATTAAAGCTGGTAAGAGACGTGCATTTACTGCTGCTGTTTCTTTTTTTCCTTTTTCCTTTTGGTTTTAATGAAAAGCATGAGAATTTAGGTTTTAAGAGTTTGAATTCGCTTTCTACTACAGGAGAATGATAGTAACATTCTCAGCATATACTTATGCTTGGTCTGACTTCACATTTTAACACACTCTTTCACTTTTGCATCATTTTTCAGTTTGTAGGGAGGTCAAATAGACTGCAACAGAATTCAGTCAATGTCTCAAAAAGCCTCTGCATAACAACAAGAAATTTGTTTTCTTAAACCGAACCAGTAGGTTTTGCTGCCTAAAACCCTCAGCGGCTAACAGCGACAGAAGACAATAATGAAACACAAAAGGACAAAGAGTTAAAACACTCGTTCCAGGTGGGATTCGAACTACCTTCTGTCGTGGTCCTGGGTCGTTAACCCAGCGTTCTCTTAAATCCTGTTATTATATATCTCTTTGTGTGTCTTAGGTCATTATGGGTTTGCAGTTTTCAGTTGTGTGCCTTTTTGTAGTTTTCCCTGGATTGGCATTTTCAGCTTTGGTCAAAGTCCATAGCTGTGGCTGTCAAGCAGAGGACCCCAAAGCAGGACTCAAGAGACAAGAGCTAAACTCAGATTTCAGCTTTTATTAGCTAGTGTGCAGAACATAAACAGGGCTGCTGAGGAACAAGCAGCACAAAACTCTAAAATGATTTGAACATGAACTTGAAGTTGAACATGGGCATAAACATAAGCGTGCATAGTAGGAGGAAGCCAACAAAGAGGACACGACGGGGAACAAGGGGAACCAAAGACAATATATACAGCGGGGTAATGAGGAGGGAACACAGGTGAACAGAATAAAATCAACGAGACAAGGGAAGCAAAGCTAAACTCAGTGCACACAGACAAGAGCTGTGTCCAAATTCAGGGGCCGCATCCTTTGAAGGACTCCGTCTACGTAGACGGAGTCTTTCGAATGTTCCCATTCATCTTTTGAAATGTGTTAGTTGCAGTGGCAAAGCATAAATTCTGTTGCAAGGGCAAAGAATCTCAATTTCCAGTATGTGTCGCACTTTTTCGAGTTTCACTAGAACTCAGAGAGTAAATGGCGAGAAAGTCGCCATCTTCCAAGTAAACTACAGGCGACCATGTCAACCTGCTTGCGACAAAAGCAATCACAAGGAGGTTTTCATTGCAGCTCGCTCTTTGTGACCATTTTCACCCGGCAGCAGCCAGCAATCTCCAGCAACTGCTCGCCAACTGATCTGGGAATATACATTTTCCCCTAGTGACTGGCCAGATAGTCAGAGACTGGTGTTTAGGTCTGTGTGACTGAGGCCTTAGTAACTTGACATTTGCTCATCAGTCTGGGGTATATAATTGCATATTATAGTTAAAACTTTAGTCTTTATAAAAAAAACAAAAGGCACTTTAAAAGGCGGAAAAGGACTGATGGTCATTTCTTTCCTCTGATCTGCAGTGTGGTGATTGACACTCCCATGGCTGCATTTACCAACTGGATCTTATTTGTCTCTAACATGCAAGAAGCGACAGTGGAAAGTGATAAGACACTCTCATTGGGCACAAGGAGCTCATTGGAGCTAATGGGCCGAGAATGACTCCACGCTAAGTTGCTGCGATTGCTCACACGTTTCAGACAGTAATGTTTATGCAATGTTGTTGAGCAAAGTACTGATGGAGAGACATCACAAGATATTAGATCAGATTCTAACACATACCAATTTACATGTGCACACAAACACAGACACACCACAAACTGGGTGGGCGCTGTCGTCAGCAGGGCTTCTTCTGCCTCAGAGGGACCGGGAACACTATTAGTCTGCATATACAGTAAGTCGATATGTTGGATGCGTTTGCATGAAAAGCAAAGAGTGCATCTTGGAGGTAGTGCGGATGCAAGCATTCACTGACATTTTAAAAAGAGAAGGGGAAGAGGTTGTGGGTCTTACTGGCTTTGAGGAGTATTTCAGTTGCCTGCTGCTGAACTCGGTCTCTGGCTGCCTCTAGTTCACATTCAGCCTCCTTCTGACGGATTTCCACAATCTCCGAGTTCTGGGTCACCTCATCCAGCTGCTTGGTTAAGTCCTGAAGAAGAGTCAAATGAACACAGAAAAGCTGTGTTAAAATAAACCAAAACCATAAAAGGAAGTTAAAAAGAAAAAAAATCTTTAGAGTGGGAAATAATACTGTTATAATTTACCCTCAGTTTAAATGACACTGACCAATGAATACTGTGGATTGATGGCTCGTGCTCACATACAGCTCATTTTTTGGTTTATTTTTACACACAGCTGTTTTCAAACACCAAAGACCGGCTGATACATGCACTGGTTCTCTTCTAAGCTTCTAAATATCTAAAAGAGCATGAATGTCATGAAACACTGCATGCCAGACAGGATGAGAACCCCAGTGCAGGACTCAAAGACTCGGGAGTAACTCAAAAACACAGCTTTATTGCTGGAAAACAGAACTGGACGGGGCCAGCAGCAAAAAAATACCAAACATAATCACGGCCGGACAAACGCACAGCAGAGCGCACTGATGACCAGGACAATGATGAGGACGCGACAACAAGCAGGGGAAAAGTCAGGGCTTAGATGTCTAAATAACAAAATCAAATCAAATACTGCAGTTCCTCTAGTGGGCATTTGAGGCTGGCTCCAAAAGTGAGCACCCACAGATTTGCATGTTAAAATCTTCAGCACAGCATTAAAAACAGCATGTTCACAGCCTGGTACAGAAACAGTTTGGGCCTCTATAAATAGTTAAATAGGGGGATTTTTCTTTATTTTTTTACAACTCATCCATGCCTAAAGTTACAGTAGGGACATAGTTAACATATTTGCTGTTTGCAAGAAAAATGTTTACTCAGAGAGAAAGGTAGGTAGCAACAAAATGTCATTTTTATTCCTCTCACTAAGTATAAAGACCACCAGGAGGGAGATGTCTTTAACTCTCACTCTAAATTTTAGCCCTACTCCAAGCTCCAAAATTGAAAAAAAAATGAAAAAAAAAGATATGAAAAAAATCCAAATCCCTAAAAGCTGAATAATTATCAGATATTTAGGTACAGCCCAATAGTTAATTACATTATTTGCTGGCAATGTTAAGCTGAAGGAAAACCTCAGTAAATGTAAATGTACTTGTTATATATTAGATCATATGTCAAGTGCTATTATGATATTGCAGACAGACCTTTAAAAATTATACTTGCTTGGTCATTGCAAAAAGCTAAGTGCAGTACATTAATATTTTAAGCAATTAAGAGCCTTTAAGAGGCACCCTAATATACAAAAGGGAACTTTAAAAAAAAAACTTGCACATGATTAACTTCAGCCTTATGATGGAATGCAAAGGTTGTAGCTGAATGAAGTTAGCAGCCAGCAGTTGTAGCCAGTTTATCAAACGCTCCGAAAGAATATTGGCAGAATATTAATACTGAAAATTGAGACTATAAATAGTGACTGGTGCTCAATTAATATGAACTAGACTTCAGGGAGTGATATGAGGTGAACACACTCTCTCTTCCACACACGCACACACACACACACACACAGTACAGTAGCTTTGTGATTTAGCACTCTGCAAGAACTCATGAGAGGCAATTTCACATCTTTCAATCCCATCAAACAGCCTC
>VUQK01032326.1:3969-14862 GCA_015106715.1 Bujurquina vittata
GCATTCGTCACGTCATTGGGAAATATACAACATCAGCTAAATACATGCAAATGACTTGATATTATATGAAATGTGGAGTCCTTAGTCTCAAAATGTAAACTAATGATGATTCGTTGTAAAAACACCCATCGTCCTGGGACGTTTTTAAATCTCCATCCACCCACACCCATTACCTTCCTCTTATCCTGTTCACGGTCGCAGGGGGCTGGAGCCTATCCCAGCTGACATAGGGCGAGAGGCAGGGTACACCCTGAGGTTTAAAATTTAGAAATATTTGTTGAAGGGAAGCAGCTGGTCTGAATGTCTGTGACCTCTTACCCTGCAGAAGTGGACAGAGGCCTGCTGGACCGTCTGAACGCCATCAACAGCACTCTGACCACTCAGTGGAACCGTCTGCAGAGCATCCGAACCACGGTGGACGACACTGCCGGGCAGGCCGACCGTGCCCAGGGCCGAGTGCGTGAGGCCGAGAGCCTGATCGACCGCGCCCGGCAGGAGCTCGACAAAGCCAAGGACGCCGTCAGCAAAGTGGTGAGTGAGGCTGCCGTTTCCACGGTAACTAATGGAACATGAAGGCGTTTTAACACGGCTGATGTCATCCACAGGACATCAAACCGCCTGGCGGGACTGGGGAGCCCAACAACATGACACTGCTAGCTGAGGAGGCGCGTAGACTCGCTGACAAGTAAGAGCATCAGCACCGCCTCCGAGGCTCGGATCTCAGAGATTAAGGCTCAGGAATGTCGCCTGATGATAAACAATCCACACAGACACAAACTCAGTTTTCTCTCTGCAGGCACAAGATGGACGCCGATCAGATCGAGAAGATCGCCAAAGACGCCAACGATACGTCCACCAAAGCCTACAACCTGCTGCTGAAGACACTGGAGGGAGAGACGAAGACAAGCCAGGAGATCGAGGAGCTCAACAAGAAGTATGTCCCACCATCATCCTATCATAATTTCACCATCATTCCATCATCCCACCATCGTCTGATGAAACCTCTTAGAATAACAAAAACTTTAATGCTAATAATAAATATTAATCAGTTTCACAGAGACGGGACTTCATTCATAGTTTTGGACTTTTTTTGGTTTTGGTGGTTTATGGAGGACATTTTAATAAATGTACATGGCTGTATGGTTGCTTTGCATCCCACTGGGATCATGTTGTTTCCTTTTGCTATTTCAGTTTATGGTTGTTTTTTCCTCTTTAACTCTTTTGAAGTGTTCTTATTCCTTTAGTGACTCTCTGAAGTCCTTAGTGGTTTTTAGCCATTCTGTATCCCACTTCCCCATCAGTCATTTTGCATCCCTTAGTACCACTTATGGAGAGTTTGTAATATCTACAAGCTACTGAGGTGAGCTGTTTATATCGAGGTATTTTGGGAATATTTTACTGTTATTTGATACCTGATTGGTCATCAGCACAGGTAGTTCTTTCAGGTGTTTTTGAATACTGGAGAGCAAAAAGACTGAAAGGTACAGCTCCGGTTTTTGTGTCACAGCTGGGTTCAAGTCCTGGTTCTTTGTTCTTGAGTGGTTTTTGTTCTTTAAAGATGGTGAAAGAAGAAACAGACGAGCAGATTTCTTTACCGTCTGTGTGTCCTGTTCAGGTACAATGAGGCGAAGGATCTGGCCAAGAATCTGGAGAAACACGCCAACAAGGTTCAGGCTGAGGCTGAGGAGGCCGGAAACAAAGCTTTGAAGCTCTACGCCAACCTGACCAGCCTGCCCTCGATCGACACCAAGGCCCTCGAGGTGAGAGGTGGATGCCGCAGTTTAAGTGTGACACAGCAGATTAAAATGTCCTAATTTAACTCCTTTCTGTCTTCAGGACGAAGCTAAAAAGATCAAGAAGGAGGCGGCGGATCTCGACACGCTGATTGATAAGACAGAGAAGGAGTACAACGACCTCCGAGAAGACCTGAAGCCCAAAGAGCAGGAAGTGCGCAAACTGCTGGAGAAAGGCAAAAGCGAGCAGCAGGTGAGTTCAGAAACAGCGAGGGCCCCTGGGAGCTTCTCGGGTAAAAATGCACTTTATTAAACCGTTTCCTCTTCCTGTGTGACAGACGGCCGATCAGCTGCTAGCTCGAGCCGATGCCGCCAAAGCTCTAGCCGAGGAGGCAGCGAAGAAGGGGCAGTCGACATTCAGGGAGGCTCAGGACATCCTGGACAACCTGCGAGGTACCAGAGCGTCCTCCGTTACGCTCCTCTCTGCTAAAAATGGGGCCGCTATTAGCCCATTCATACAAACACGGGTTATTAAAGTGAACTAAAACTAAAGTTTCAAATTAAATACAACTAAAACAAACTGCTGTGTATAACACGTTCATTTTTAATTTAAGGTGCTCATATGTAAATATTTTGGAATATTTTACTTGTTTGTATTCCGGCACGTTTTCTGGGCGAGATAAAAAAAATCTGGATGAGATAAAATGAAGCAATTTTCACATTTTCAGACTTCGATAAGAGGGTCAACGACAACAAGACCGCCGCCGAGGAAGCCTTAAAGAAGATCCCCGCCATCAACGCCACTATCATGGCCGCCAACGAGAAAACCAGACAGGCGGAGATGGCGCTCGGCAACGCCGCCGCTGATGCCCGTGAGGCCAAGAAAAAGGCAGAGGATGCCGAGAGAATCGCCAGCGAAGTGCAGAAGGTAAAGCTGTCATCAACTGCTGGGTGGGCAGATTAGGACCCCAATATGCAGACCCCAGGGACACACTCAAACTGAGGGAAACTGAACTGGGCGGGGCCAGCAGCACAAAGACACAGTAGGGAACACGTGATGATGATGGGAGCAATGACGAGGACGCGACAACAAGCAGGGGGAACTCAAATAGATGAGGGATGATGAGGGAAGTAGACACAGCTGGGAAAGACAGGTGAAACATAACACTAATGGCACAAGGCAAGTAAAACAGAACACAACACACAGGAAACAGAAGACTGTCAAAATAAAACAGGAAACAACTAGACGGAGACAGGAACATAGACTTGACACACAACACCGGAAAAACCCAAAACACAACCTAGAACAGAAACAAAAGAAAACTGTTCAAAACTAAATACAAATCAGAACTCTGGGTCCGAGGAGCCAGGACCGCCTTCGCTCCTCTCACTGTGACTAAACTTGTGTCCTTGCAGGGCTCCGCCATGACCAAAGAGGAGGCGGAGAAGGCCTTCCAGGACACCAGCAAGCTCGACAACGAGGTCAACGACTTGATGTCGCAGCTAACCGCCGCAGAACAGGAGCTCAAGGAGAAGAAAGCCCAGGCTGACCAGGACATGATGATGGCGGGGATGGTACGACCCACTGTTCACTGAACTAGCACACTGTTTCTGTGGGCTTTATAAATAAAGTTTAATCTCATCATTGTTGTGCTCAGGCTTCGGGCAGTGCAAAGGAGGCGGAGGACAATGCCCGCAAAGCAAAGAGTACGGTGAAGACAGTTCTGAAGGTCATCACGGACCTGATGAACCAGCTCGGTAAGAAACCAGAACCTGAATTTAGTCGGTCCAATCAGCTTCCTAAAACTACTCACTTGGTTCACACCACTTTATGGCGAAACTCTTTGAGGAACTCGGACATCCTAATTAAACAACCAATTAAACAAAGCTCAAGTCCCACTGAGTTTTTGTTTAGTAGAAGCATTAAAGTGGAGATTTACTGCTTCCTGTGCTTTCTGTGTAATCAGACTGTTTTTAACAGTTTGATGAACAAAGTGGAGATTTGTGAACGTCTTCAGGGAGAAACGATGAAATGGGACGTTTTTAGAAATGGGATAAACTCAAGACTTCGGCACCACTAACTGTCCTTTTATGCCCTGTGCAGGAAACATCGATAAGATTGACCTGAGCAAACTGAATGAGATCGATGAGTCGCTGAAGAGGGCCAAAGGCAAGATGGCCAACAGCGATCTGGACAAAAAGCTGATGGAGCTGAACGAAGTAGCGCGGACTCAGGAGGAGATGATCAACGACTACGACCGGCAGATCTACGAGATCCGCGCCGACATCGAAAACCTCAACGACATCAAGAACACGTTACCCGACGGCTGTTTCAACACGCCGTCCCTGGAGAAGCCTTAACCCCGCCCCCTCCTCCTCAGCCCCTCCCCCTCCAACACTCACATCTAACACTCCGGCAAGCACGCCGCCTTTTACCAAAAACAGTTTTCTTTCAGATTCTTTTTCTTTTACAAGACAGAAGCCAGCGTTTGAAACCACGGTCACGTTTTCAGCCAACAAGGAGCGGCTGATTCTTTTTCTTGTTTTAAGACGCAGTGACGTGGTTACGGTCGAACGAACTAAACTGCACCAAGAAGCCGTGCGGAGAAAACCAGAACCATAAACCCGACGTGACTGCAGGGGCTGCTCCACAGCAGGAATTCTGAGGAACGACGCAGGAAGCTCCGCCCTCATTCTGTTTTCTGCGTCTCACCAGCAAATTCCCATCATGCCCGGGGGCACTTTCACAGCACGAGCGCGCTGAACGCTGCTGGAACGCCGCTGCCTCTAACACAGTGAAGGAATCCACACCTTTCCTTGCTAGCGCCAACGCTAGCATCCAGACCTCCTCCTGTTCCTCCTCCTCTTTCTGCCCCTCCACTTCCTGCTCCTCTGTCTGCTCTTCCTCCTCCTCCTTCCTGGTCCTCCTTTGACAGTATTTTCTCCTCCGAACAGGTTGAAGCCTCAGACTGAGCCGCTCAGAAATCCAAAAACATTTCAAAGCGTTTCTCATCAGGTTCCCAGAAAAAGTGTCGCGATGATGTCGCGATTCGATCACCAAGTTCCTATGAATGTGAGATCAGATGTTAAAGCCCTAAATGTTATTGGCACAAGATCTGTTTTAGCCATTTTTGGTTTAAAAGAAACATTTAAAATGTGGATTTAGGAGATTAAAGTTCCAGAAAGACAGGAGACTGTCTCACATTAAGGCGGTAAATTTAAAATAATCTGTGATTACTGCGAGGATTCATTTGGTTCATTCAGACCCTGAAAGATCTGAGATTCAGGATCATTGTTGGTTTCAACAGGAAAATCTGGAAGATGAAATGTGGGCTTCCAGATTGAAATTTGAGTACAAAAATAAAATAATTACTGAGGAAATTAAAATGTGGTTTATGAGATTAAAATCAGTTAGGGAGTATAAGCCCTGCCCCTCCTGGTATGTACTAACGGTGGCTCTCAAACGCCACATTAAGCCTGGATCTGGTGACAGCGAGCTGAAATCAGTGTGAGGTGGATCAGCTCCTGCATGGGTGCAGCTCGGGTGGAGCTGCTCCTGCTGCAGATGTTTGGGCTGTTTTGTGTTGGCACAAAGTTTGAGGTTAACTTCTTCTCCTGATTCCGTGAGTTTTGTTTATGGGATTTCCGGCTCCGTCGGCGTCTTTAAAGCCGCTCTCTCCATGTTAACGCTTTGCTCCGGGCTCGATCCAACACTATGCAACTTTGTACATTTTGCGTAGCGAGTTTTATCTGATACACTGGTGCTAATGATAATTATTCAAATGTTCTATTTTTGTGTGAATGTTTTTTATTATTCTGACACGGAGTGAGGAATTTTTGTAGTGTGTGTAAATATCTGATGATTCAGGATGGGCTGATGTTTCTCCACCCTGCAAACAGCCTCCATCACAATCAATCAACGGGAACCTCCATCTTAAATATCTATAAATATCTATAAATATGAATATCTCATCACGTCTGTGCTTGCTATTATAATTATTATTATGCTTGTTTGTATACAAGGCTCCGTGTTGCTGCCTCACAGCGACGCCATCATGTTTGGTTCTTGTGATTCTCTGAACATGTTTGTTTTCACCCTCTCACCAATCAGGATGTGTTGTTTTTAAGTGGGTGTGGCCTGCCCACAAGTCGTTTCACTGAATGGCATTAACGAGCCGAGTCACATGTGGCTAAAGTAGCTTTTAATTAGTGTTTTTGTGCCTTAATATTAAAGTCCCTGTGAGGGCCTCCATGTTTTTTTGTCCTCATGTCGGTACTGAAGCAGGGTTTGCCTTTTTTTTCCTTTGGTCCCAAACCAAAAAACAATCCAACACCACTAAATTGTCCTGTGCTTTTATTTTGAAAAGCCCTCCCCTGACCAGTGCAGGCGAGGGTCTGTATTTCCTCCCTCCATCCGGTCGGCCTCTCTGCAGGCGGTGCAGCTTCTGTGATGTATAAACAGTATTTTAAGTTATAGTGAACCATTTATTCGTTTTGTAACCCCCCATCGCCTCAGAGGGCGGTGTGCGAGCTGCATGGCCTGCAGGATGCCGCGGCTGTAGCCCTGTGAGGACCTGAACCCCCCCATGTTTGTTCCCATGTGCCTGTAAATCCAAACGTAACATTTGAATAATAAATCAATTCCTACAGTTTGTCCTCGTGTCCTTTCTCTGCAGACCGTACAGAAACCATGAGCCTCGGCGTTAGCAACGTGCAGAGCCATGAAGGAGTATCTGTCCCCTTCTGGTTGCTTCAGTTTTTGCATGTCACAATAACATGTTTCAGATGATCAAACTAATTCTGACAAAGATGACCAGAAAGTGGACGTGGTATGTATAAACTTGTTTCTGATGGGTTTCTGGAGATAACGAGTTATCACTAAATAAAGATTACCATTTTCTCGAGATAACAAGAGAACTCGTTTTCTTGAGAAACCAAACTTTTATATCAGCCTTCGTCATTAAGGAGACGTGTGGCTCGACTGCAGCTCAGCACCTCTCCTACATCATTTGGTAACCATGGAGACGGTCTGGTCACCGATGAAGTTGAATGTGGTGTTCATGAGCAATAAATGTTAAACATTAGGGATCTTGATTGTGACCCCTGGAAGGTCATGTGACATGCAGGAGTCAGCATGGAGGTGGTTGTTTTTGTTTTGACAATAAGAACGTGATCGTCAGCACACTGAGATCTACGGTTATTTGATCACCTTAAGACCACGACAGTGGAAACACCACTACGACAAGCAAATGGCAATTTCAGCCCGTGTTAGACCTCAGCTTTCTTCCTGTTAAAAGGGAGTTTTTCCTTCCCACGGTCACCAAGTGCTGCTCACAGGGGGTCGTTTTGACTGTTGGGTTTTCTCTGCAGTGTTGTTGGTCTTCACCTGCAATATAAAGCGCTGCTACAAAAGTGTTTGTTGTGAATTAATAAATAAAATTGAATTGAATTACAGCCTGATCTCTGTTGCTGCCAATTATCCATGCAGACCACTGACCGTCTGAGCTGTGGCCTTCCTCCAGTCCAGCTTATGAAGCCCAGACTGAGGAGGCCCTGCAGGGCGGAGCAACTCAAATCCTGCATTAAGCAACACAAGGCAGAAAACTCCTGAAACTTTATTTAAACATCTGCCTACATCAAAATGAACATTTCTTTAAAAAAAATAATTTCTATCTTTGGGTAAAGGCGGGGTTCGGACGGTTAGAAGCCACTGCATCGATTTCACACACCATCACTCAGGCTGAAGGACACACATTTTACATGTTCTCGGTCTCTGGATCGGTTCTGGTTTTTGTACTCTGCAGGTCGTCTCTTTACATCCTCAATCGTTCTTTTCATGGCTGCTCTGACAGGAAAAAGCGCTCACGTTACTCTGAACAAACTGTTAGAATTTCAGATGAAACTTGGAGAATCAGGATAAAATCAATCCTTGTGTTAGAAATCAAACTCAGTTCATCTCTTTCAGCTGTAAGGAACTCAAGTTTAAATCCCGTGTCACATTTCAGTCTCCCTTCCCACTCCAAATAGTTCTCTGGAATGTGAAATCAAAATATAAAAGCCGAGTCAAAGCAATCATTAGGATTACAAAAGAAAATCCTTATCCTACAAATCCTGTAAGAATTCAACCGAAAGGATTATTCTGCTGATTAAAGTGAATCTTATCCTCCAGGATAAAAAGGTATAGGAATTTAAAAAGTGTACATTTTAAAAATGATAACTCCTCATTTTGAAAAATGTAACCGCCCCGGAGAGAATGGATGGAAAACACGACCCCCTCGGGGCCCATCAGAGAGCCACGGCTCACCGATCCAGAGGGAGGAAAGGAATGACTGCAGGAGCAGCTGTGGAAGCAGGATAAAGCCGGGACCGTACTCGCAGTGAGCCCGTCACTGCTTCTCTGACCTCGTTCCACTTTTGGTGGCGTTGGTGAGCTCCTCGCCCTTTGAGATGATTAAAAGCACTCAGTCCTGCACCTGATGCAGCTGCTGATGTCAGCGAATAATCTCATTGGTTAATCCAGATTACCATGCTCGCGTGGCCCCGCCCCTCACAGCAAAAACAGGACATTTTATTTGCGCCCGCAGTCCTTGCCGTGGTTCTTCGTGTGCCGCCGCAGCGTGTACAAGTCGCTGAAGCAGCGGTTGCAAAGACTGCAGCAGTATGGCCGCTCCTCCGTGTGGTGCTTCATGTGGTATTTGAGTGGCGTGCTGAGGGCGAAGCCCCTTCCACACACGGGGCAGCTGTACGGTTTCTCCCCCGTGTGCGTCCTCATGTGGATCTTCATGTCTGAGCTGGCCGTGAAGCTCTTGAAGCAGACGTGGCAGCTGTACGGCTTCTCCCCCGTGTGCGTCCTGGCGTGGCGGATCATGGATGAGGTGATGTTGAAGCCCTTCCCGCAGATGCCGCAGCAGTATGGCTTCTCGCCCGTGTGCGTCCGCATGTGGATCTCCATGTTGTTCTTGCGTGTGAAGCGCTTTCCGCACAGCCTGCAGCCAAACGGCTTCTCACCCGTGTGGCTGCGCGTGTGCACCTTCAGCTCCACCTGCCGCTGGAAGCTTTTGCCGCAGAACTTGCAGACGTGGCTCTTGACGTGCATCTGCAGGTGCTCCAGCAGTTTCTGCCGGTCGGCCTGCAGCTCGCCGCACACGCCGCAGAGGCGGCACTCGGTGGCGGCATGAGTCTCGGCGTGGTTAAGCAGAGAGCCGCGGTAGCTAAACTTGATCCCGCAAACTTTACAGATGCAGAAAGGGCTACTTCTGTCGCCGTCTCCACCTCCATCAGGACCCTGCTGCTGCTGCTGCTGCTGCTGCAGAGGAGGCGCCCCCTCACAGGAAGTGCTCGGCAGGACTTCATCTTCCTTCATCTCTATCTTCTCCTTCTCCTCAGGCAGCTTGTGCTTAAACTCTTTAATATCCTCCTCCTCTGCCACTGCCTGAGGAGTGATCCACACCCCCTCCTCCTCCATCTCCTCCTCCTCCTTGATGGTGGGAGGCTCAGACTGGGGAAGGCTACCACCATCGAGGTGGTGAGTGTCTGTAGAGGATGAGAACATTATTTACTCTTTTTAAGAAAACATTTTAAACCGCACTAAAAAAATTCCCATGCATCAAGAAAACAAAAAAAACTGTTTTGTGACCAGAAAACGATTCTGACCCTGAAGGAGTCGCGGCCAGAAGACGAGTCTGGTATGGAAGATGAAAGGAGACCTTTCAAATGTTCTAACTTGCTCTGAGGAGCCCCCTGCACCACATGACAGGGTTCTAGCCAGCGGCCGAGCGCCCGGTGCAGCGCCGTGCTGACGGTTTCACCGGTTCGCTATCAGAACTCTTCTATCGCTGCAGTTGCAGTCTGCCACCGGATACGGACAGTTTTGTTCACACTGTGCACGTGTGAGCTCGCGACAGTCCTGTTCACGCTTCATTTTATCCGGCTACAGAAAGTAAAATGGTGACCAGCGTGAAACTGAGCGGGAAGTGGAGGAAAAGGGAGCTCAAGGGACAATTTTGGGCTCCCCGTTAAACATAAAATCCCAGCAGCTGTGAGCAGAGGCCTTGGTGAAAAACCTCAATGATGTTAATGATGTCAGTTCCTGTTGTTGTAGTTAGTGGCTTTCATTAAAACCATGATAGTTCATTCAACAGCGTGATGAAGGCTATTCTAAAGTAAGAAGTGCTGTTAGCAGCTGATCAGATTCTAATGTTTCGCTTTGCTTCTGCAAACCTCTCAGTGGAAGGAAACGCTCTCTGGACACGGTGGTATGTAAGTGTAACTCTTCTGCTTTAGGTGCAATATGAATTATCACTCTAAATGTTCACCATCACTGCAATTAGCAACCGGCACGGCATTTACCATTTAACATTAGCAAGCTAATTATCTCCCAAACTCACAGTAACGGCACAGGTTGTTTGAACACTGCTTATGTCATGTATGAGAATACGGCAGCCGTTCAACCGGGCTGTGTAAGGTTGGTGAAGAGTGTTCATTAAAGGACAACACTGGAATTTCCAGTTTTTACTGTCTGCTGATCACATCCGCCGCCTCTGAACACAACCCAACGGTACTGCACTTTGTGACGTTTCCTGCAGTGAATCATCAGAAATTAGAAGCATGCGCTATGAAGCAGGATGTGAGCTCATCCAGGTAACCTCAGAGTTAACCCCAGGTGTCCAGGGTTATGAAGGTGGTTCACATCTCACTGGGGAGCATTGCTATGCTAACTTATGCTGACCATTAAATGAAAACATGCAGATTCTTGTAAAGGCTGAACGAGCTGCGCATATTAAACGTCTCCCCCAGCAGAGTCCTAAAACACGCTGTGGAGTTAAAATCAGTAAAAATATGGTGATTCCAAACCAAAACTCTAAACATCACCTGCTCCCGAGCATCTCCCTCCATGACACAGGTATGAAATCACCACCTGCTGACCAGAGGCGATTGCTCGAAGACTGCAAGGGAAGCTCAGCTTCCCCTAAAATGTCAAAAAAATAAGTGATCAAATATATACTGTTGTGTGTACTTGTCATTGACTAAATCTGAGCTCAACCTTTGTTCACAATCAGCTTCTTATCACTGCTAACGACGCGGCTTTCCTCTCACTCATTCCCGCAGCTTCTCAGTGCTTTAAACAGTGCGGACGCTGAGCGTCCACAGCGTTGAACAG
>VUQK01032327.1:0-13947 GCA_015106715.1 Bujurquina vittata
TCACCTTTAGAGTCTAAAATACATCTTTTTCTTATTGTAGGATGCAGATGAAGACCATGTGGCCCAGAATCTTTCTGGACAAGCAATGAAGATCTGCAGCATCAAAACTGATCCGTCAGAGGATAAAGAGGACATTATGATCATCAAAGGTCCTAGCTAACCTGGACAACTTTCCAAGCGCTTGTGCCATGCTCTTAGGTGTGACTCATATATTGACTCTTGCGTACGCCAAGGGGCTCAGGTACACTTTTGAAGCCTTTCAGAAACTCTTCCTTGAACTGTATGGGTGAAAGCTTTCCCCAAAAGTACACAACCTCAAGAGCAAGTTACTGCCTACTTGAGGGCACAGAATTTTGTGCTGCAGTTAAGTCTTCAAGTCTTGTTCAGAAAAAAAAAAACGTTATTCACATTGATTTGAAGGATATGATGTAATGGTTTTGACAATGAGAAATAGATTTTGAAAATCCAGAGCTTCTTGATTTGACTATGAGGACTTTGCCAACAGCTTAGGATCTATGGATATCAGTGACACAATAAGTCCACTTTCACTTTAAACCACCTCACAGTTCCAATATGAAGATTGACAAAATTGTTTGACCTTCATCTGTTTTGTGCAAATCTTAGTTGAAAGCGCTTGCTATACAGATCTGACACTAAGTAATCAACCTGTGCAATTGTTCTGCCTCAAATACCAAGTGTCTACCAAGTGCCTCAAAGTTCCTGTCATTATTTAAAGACCATTTGAAAACTTTTTTTTCCGATATTGTATTGTGTTTTGTCATATAAAAACATCAGTTTTTCATACTTGCTGAGGGGCTTGGAGTTATACAAGTTATACAAATAAATGTATACTTGGTGGTTTCGTACATGTGATAATTTCTTAACTGACCTATGAGTTCAAGCAAAAACAAGGTATGATATTAAGTAGATTCAACACAGAAAAGTCATGGCAACAAAAGTGAAAGTCAATAAAAAGAAATGGATTTTAATATGTAGTACCAGTTCAAAGAAAATTTGAACAATTTAAGTAAATATGACTAACAGTTGCAGTTAGAATGTGTTGAATTAAGTGACATTGTTGCAAGTTATAAGTTTATGAAACTTTATTTATTTAGTACAAATCTTATTTAAAATTTTAGAAATATAGCACCAATTTCACCCAGCAAAATTAATAAACATAAATTAATTTCATTCAGATAATTATTAAATATAAATTAAATCAACCTAATAAATTAGTGAATCCAAATATTTTTTTACTGATATTTGGTATATCTAAATTAAATTTTTTTAGTTATTTAGTAAATATTTATAAATTTTTGCAATAAAATTGGTTTGGATTTACTCAAAAACTGTGAAACTATTAGTAAATCCAACATATTTTAAGCATTGATTTCATTATTTTCTATTTGAGATTTACTTAAATTTACTTAATTAAATCAATAGATTTTACTTAAAGTTGGAGCTCTTAAAATCTACTCAGTTATATTAAGTGTCACTTTGTTGCCTTAATTTTTTTAAGATAGATAGATAGTGGTCAGACTTTGCTGAGTGTAGTACAGGCATTTTTAAAAAAGTGTAGACAGTAGCTGCCACCCTGAGGCAGAGCATTTAACCAGCATGCACCAGGAGAGGGAATCTTCCCTTTAATGGGTTTGTATCCCAATATCACAGTAAGTATTGGAGGGAATCATGGACACAGCGGGAATCTCAGCATTGCTGAGGCACCAAGTGGGGACTTTGCACATGTGGCAATGAGATTTGCAGCTCTTTGGTTGAAGCCACGGTGGCAGGACGGCACATGGAGATTTCCCCCTTCGGTGTCTCCCTGTGACTCCCTCCTTTCATGTGTTTGTCTCCATTTATTTATCGTCCATGAGGATGGCTGAAATGAGCCTTCTATCTCAGCCATGCGTCATGGGAACTCATCAGTTTTGTTTTTAAAAGCTGTACACAGGGTGGTTTTAAAGGTGTTTTTTACCATGAATCCTGAAGGCGGAGTTTCCACCAGAATCTGTTTGTTTTGCTCAGAGGCACTGACAGAACATGTTAAGAGTCCCCCTGCAGCTGCCTGTCTATGTCTCTCTGTCTTACCTGCTGATTTATGGATCACACATACACAAACACGTACCCGTCGCTCACACTGCGCAGTATCACTGTCAACAACAAGGACCAGCAAGGTTACCAGATAACAGGACTCCATATAACACAAGACTCTCTATAACTGGGATTAGGGCTGAAAAATGAGTCTGCTCGTTGTTGCTATGATTTCATTTCAGTAATTTCATAAAGGAAAACAGCATCCATCCATGATCCAATCCTACCATCTCTAATTGGAAGTCTTTTTCCTGATTTATTTCTCTGTACACTGAGCATCTTTGGGGTTTGAGGAAGGTGTCGCATGGACATGTGCGTGAGAGATGAAATTAGTTTGAGCTAAGAGTTCCAAACACAAAGAGCATTTCCTCAGGAATACGTCAGGTGTGTTTGGCCTCAGGTCACATGGAGACAATCCAAACAAGCCGGATTAGACCGAGTGACAGATCACAATGAATTTAAAGAGCACAGTTTAGGTGTTTGGAGAACACAGATCATTGGATTAAAGCAGTGATGCTGAATGTGAAGAGATCTTCCTGACTGAACCTCTTTAAAAACTGAATGTGGAAACTGCACTTAAAACACTTCAAAGCAAGTGGATGCAGCATCATTCAATAATGACGCTGCATCCACTTCAGTGAAACTAGGAGATGGCAGCCTCTGTATACTAGTCACTGGAAGAATCTCAGAGCACCAATCTTTGGTTTGGCTCACCTGTTAGTAACCGTTTGGTCCAGCTAACTGGAAAAGGTACAGCAACCAAAGCCAAAATCAAACCCACTTCCATTCAGACACATTGAGGCTTCCTGCATGGATGCAGACAGACAGGGAGCCTCTCCCGGGTGTCATGTCAGGTCTTCCTCTTCCGCAGAAGTGAAGCAGAAGCCTGGAGCAGTAAACATCAATTCACATTTAGTCTTCCTGTGGCTCCAGCAAAGGAAGTGTTTCTCACAGTTATTGGACAGCAGAGTACTGAAAGTGTGTGTGTGTGTGTGTGTGTGTGTCTTTGTGTTGGGGGGGGGATTCATGATCATGCTCTGTAGTCAGATCAGTGAGTATTAATGTGTTTTTGGCTGATGACATGCAGATAACATATCAGAGTCTTTCCGGATGCTGTTCTTGTTTCATGTTTTGCTTCTATGAATGTGTCTGTTGAACAAAACACTCGCTCATTAACAAAGATATCCTGCTGCGCTGAGTGGCTCTCCATCGTCTGTCTCGTGCACGTGAGTAATTGTTCCCTGAAAGAATCCATAAAAATGTTTTCCATAGCAGAGATGGTTACTGTTTTGGAGAACGTCACTGAAGGAATGCATATGCTCACACTGGTTTTCAAAACAAATAATCTATTAATCATATTTAAGTCAGTTAATTGTGCTTCTGCTCAAGTAGAATATTCTAATAGGATTTCTTTGTGCGTAAATGGAACCAAACAAAAGCATAAAGTTTGCTTGAAGCAAAACGAAATACATATTTTTCTTCTGAAAATCCACTTTAAACAAGTTTTTAATAGATTGTGGCACAAAGCAAGAGAACAGATTGCAAAGTGATCTAAATCTGATCAGTTGAGGATCCCAGAAAGTACAAACACAATTGTGGGAATGCCAGAGAGCGCAATTGTATGCAATTAGCATACCATTCACTGAGACCCTGGGATTTCCTTGGAATTTCTGCCTACATCCACCTGCAGGAACCTGTGATTTTTAGCTCGAGTTGGATTGTGTGTACCTGCTAAAGATTGTGTAGCCAGAGGCTCGCTTTAGTTTTCAGACCCTGTTGAGTTTCAGTGGGCCAGACAGCTAAAACTATGGCCTCATAAAACACCTGTAAACTGTTGTAGTGTAAAAGATTGTGGCCACAATGCGTTGAGAATCTAGTTCACTTATCCTTGAATTAGACGGTATCATTATGAGTGAGCCTTCCTGTTAAAAGGGAGTTTTTCCTTCCCACCATCGCCAAGTGCTGCTCATAGGGGGTCCTTTGGACTGTTGGGTTTTCTCTGTATTATTGTCGGGTCTTTACCTACAATATCAAGCACCTTGAGGTGATTGTTGGGATTTGGTGCTATATAAATAAAATTGAATTGAATTTAAACAGCGATTATCCTTTTGTAAACCTTCATTTAGAGTTCAGAGCAGGAGCCAAACTCATTTTAGTTCATGGAGCCTCAGGTGTGCTCAAGTGGGCATAATTTCACAGAATATTTACAGTTACTCGTGGTTTAGCTATTACTTTTCTACTCTAATGCAGCAGGCCATGGGTTGGTCAGTAAAGCTGAAGATGAGTCAAACCTCTGACTCTCAGTAAACAATCCTTTTGGACTGAAATACAGTGAAAAGTCCCAAATGTGTCCCTTCCTTCTTTGCAGTTGTTTCAGAAGCCTCCAATGTCAGCTTCCTGACTATAAGGAAACCAAAGATGCCACAAAGCACACATTTTATGGTTTTATTAAAGATGGGGAACCCTCGCATACCAAAATGACCCAAAGTGTGTCAGGTCAGTTTTTCTTTCCATGCTTAGCACAGTCCTGCAGTGGAGCCTTAGGACAGTTTAACGTTCACATCATTGTCCTTCACTTTAATATGAACATAAAGATCTTGCTGTGAGCTGCCTTTTGGTGGCCTCAGATATGAACTGAACATGAACTTGTTTGCTTGCAATAGAAAGAAGACACAGATTTAAAGATGACAGTTTTCAGTTATAGAGGAAAAGTTCATGTTTTGGACTGTGGGACTAAAATTAAGTCTGTGTCCACTGTTGCATCTTTAATGCAACAAGACTGCAATCAAAAGGCGGATTAGCATCAACAGGCTGTCAGCGTTTGATCATACATCTGCACTGTTCTCCGGGTTAAATGTTCAGCACAGCCTGACATGTTTGGCTTCATCAAAGGCTGCTCTTACTGATGGGTTTACTTACATGGAGTGTGTTGCTTTAGCTTTAATAGAGTTTAAATGAGACAAAAGAAAAGAAAACCATCTCCTTCTTCTCCTCATTAAGCCACAACCTGATTGATGTATTAAACCTTTACTTTTACAATCACGCTCCTTTCATTAGTCTGGGACAGATTGCTTCTCTTTCATCTTGCTTTGCTCGGTCCTTGCTTTGTCTCATTCTGCTGTCTTAGTGTCTATTAAAGGTGCATTCTGTGAGACTCTGAGGAATGACAGATCAGGGCTGATGAGAAAATGAACAAAGGTAGGAATGAAAGTACAGGCTGTGTCAGGTGTGTGTGTGTGTGTGTGCGCGCGTGTGTGCGTGCACAGGCTCTGTGTGCATCAGTATTACAGAGATGGTGATGCAGATTGTTTCCCTCATGTTGGAGTACGACATGGGTTTCCAGAGGCTGCAGACCCCCAGCCCCCTTTCTGACTCAGAGAGCCTGTCCCTGCATGAAGATGATGTGGGGAAAGCACAATCAGCAGCACAGGAGATATTTGTGAAAGGCAGACCTGAGTGAATGTGTTTAGATCACTGAAGCTCAAAATCTGTTAATCTACGATTCTAGTTGCTCTTTGTGTGCAAAAAGTTTCATTTGAATATCTGTTCACAAAGGTGACTTTTAGGTCTCAGTGTACAGCAACAGAAACAGTTTTATTAGGTGATCTGATTTCCTCACAAAGGTTCTCAGATATATCCATCGGACACTCATACCTCTCGTGTTTTTGCCAAAGCCATTAGAGATATTGGTGTAACACAGGGAGTGGAGCAGCAACATGCATCCAACATCACAGATAAACCTGACGTTTGATGATGGTGAGAGAAGAGAGTTTCCTTTCATGTTGTTTTAGGAAGTCCCCACAAACAGACGTGCAGGTGGATGGGTCAGTGAATCATCTGACTTAATGGCTGCCAATGGCAATTTTATTTATAGAGCACATTTCATTACATGCAAACTTAATGTGCCAAACACAGAAGATAAAAACAGAACCGTGATAGTTTTCAGTGTCTTAGGGCCGTGAAAACAGCTAAATAGAACAAAACAAAGACAATAAAACAAAAAAGCACCTTTTGAGCCTGTGTGAAAACAAAGGTTATGAGTCGCAACTGACTTCAGGTCAGCAGGCAGCTTGTTCCAAAGAAGCAAAAAACTGAAAGCACCATCAGCATACGTCGATCTAAGTGTAGGAGCATTTAAAAGATCTGCACCTGATGGCATGAGCGTTCTGCTTGGATGAGCAAGTCAGCCATAGACCAGTGAAAGTACTTTAAAGATAATTGTGTGTAGGCTCACAATCCATAATCTCTAACTGGGTCGCTGCTTGTAACTAATATTTTCCAAAATGAACAACGAAAAAAAAAAAAAGTATCAAAATTGCAGTTCCTCTAATGTCCACTTGAGGCTGGCTCCAAAGGTGAGTCAGTCCCCTCAAATGTTGAAATTTACAGCAGCACTAAACGTGTTTACAGCATGTTACACTTGTTGGGCTCTGTAGCTAATTTTTGGCTACAGCTGAAGACATACTGGAGCCCCCCGATGAGCTGGATGAGGAGACAGAGGTCTGGGCTCGCTGCTCTCTACCCAGAGATTCAGACCCAGGATAAGGGCAGGAAATGGATGGATGGGATCATACTCTTGAGTTTAGTCTGATTTTTATGCACTTTGATTTCTCTTTCTATTCTTTTTGTTTGTATAATATTTACTTTTACTTTCCTGTTCACTTTTTAACTTTATGTGATTTTAGCTTTTCTATATTTAATCCATCTGCTTCCATCGGAAAGCCCCTTGGGCCTCCACCTGTTGTCTTAATGTGTTATTTGAATAAAAGTGAGTGACTTTAGGCACTTTGACAGTGAGTATTTCAAGCAAATGCCAGCTGACAAGGAAAATTGAATTCCCCAGTTTTATCTGATCCACCGTTTCAAAGAGCCCAATTTAAATCTGCGAGGTAGGAAATGTGTCACTTTATGTAGACATTTACAGTCTATACAAATGGTAAAGAAAGCCACGCAGCTTAAACTATAACAATGATTTCTGTGGGCGTTCAGCTGTCAGATTACAGCCTCGTCTTGTAAAAAGAGTCCACACATTCATAATGAAAGTTGGGAGAAGTTTTCCCACTGAAGCCTGCATCTGCTGAAGGCACGCTGGGAGCTTTGAATAGGATTCACAGAGGCCTGCAGTAATGAACCTGATGCAGCTCAAAGGAGCGCAAACATGTCAGGCTGCAACGCAAACGCAAACAAAAGCCTTCAAACTTTCACATCGAACAGTGTTCAGCAGGAAGTGACCTTTAACCGGTTTTCAAACTGATACCCGTCATCCCCCTTCAATGGCTTTTTATCAAGTCTTTCACCAACACAGAGTACAGATTATTGCTTTCCTAAAATCACTGCATTTCTTTGCTGTTTTAGATTTTGTCTTCAGCAGCAGATGTGAAGGCATGTTTCTTACAACTGATTACAGTACTCATTAGAGCTGGGAGAGTCACACACATTTAATATTTTACTCAGTAATACAATATTTGAGAAACACCAGCAGAACAATCTAGTATTTAGTGGGAAATGTAACCTGAAGAAAGTCTTTGCTGCTCTCTCAAAAAGCAGCAGCAACACTGAATATTTTTAAAGCATTAAAAGTGTTCGTTCAGTCTAAAGAACACCACGAGCAAGAAGAAGGCTGTCTTTGACTTTTGGCAGTTTTTTGCAAATATGAAATTCTGAATGATGGACTCGTAAATGGACGAGTATCGTTTGGCTCTTTTCTACTCTCAGCAGTCAAGTGCCTTTTACACTGAAAGCTGCATTTACCCATTCTATCTCTCTCAGTCTCTCTCACTCTCTCACAATCACACACACACACACACACACACTTTACCCTGTGCAGTTTAAATGCCCATGGATGCAGCAGTTTAAGGTTCTTGTCCATGGACATTTGGACATGCACACTTAAGCAGCCTGAACCAGTAACATTACAATCAATTCAGTTCTATTATCTAATTGTTCATTTCTTGAATTGAAAGGACTGTTCTTCATTTCACAACAGTCATTTCAAGACACTAATATTTTGAGAGAGCGGTAGCACAACCCTTTTGAGCAGCACTTGGTGATGGTGGGAAGAAAGAACTCCCTTTTGACAGAAGAACCTGGATCAGGGCAGCTCTCAGCCATAGACAGTATAAACATGGATGCAGCTTCCATGTCTGAAACATGAAGTCAATGGAGACTGCGTCTTAAACCTGCAATCTTTCTAAAGGTCTTTACACAGCGGACGCTTAAGTGTCGTGTGAATGTTTCATGTGTTAAAAATATTTTTCGGACTGGCCTGTTCTTAATGCTGCCGTTCACACCGACCGCACCATTTCATAGGATGAATTTGCAGCATTTATTTTTTTGGCTCACGTTTGATTTTTCTGACTTTCACAAGCAAATAAACAGATCTGACCAATCAGAGAACTGCATTTAGCAACACATGAGCTCATAAATCAAAGCGCGCACTGATACACTGAATATGCAGTAATGTGGGAATAGTCGTACTATTTTAGTTCAGACAAACAGCTACACGCTGCTCTGGGTCAGTCGGCTCTCTGAAATTTTCTCTGCCTCCTCACATGTGATCCCAACCCTGCCAACAAGAGCTTAAACTACCCGCTGACATCCGGAAATGTGCGTCAAAGCGGTCGTGATGCAGCTTCAACTCCGGGATCAAACCATGAAACTCCCCCTGCTTCTTTCTAATGAACCCAGAATCTGTTTCTTCTTCTCTTGTTCAGAAACATCAGGACCTCATAACATCAGGTCTCCTCCAGGGCGTGAGTGGCATTTTGCCAACTTTACAGGAGAGCCAAAACAAAAAAAATGCCATGGTTTGCTCTTACTTTGTATACTGATTTTAGTTTTTTAAAGCATGTTTCTTTCTACAAAGTGATGACACACTGTTTAAAGAACAATATTGTCTTTGACGTAAATGCACTCACGCACTTTTGGCCCCAACTTTTTCTGTGCGTTCAGATTTAAGCCTTTTGGTTTTTGTTGAATAATTCTATTTCTATTAATATTATACTTTTTGTTATTCTGACAGTAGACATCAAGAGTTTTCGTTATTTATATATATATATTTATCTCAATTTTGACCAAAATGTCAGTTACGCCTCTATGGCTCCAAACATTGATATTCCCAAAAACACAACGCGTCTGGTGTGTATGTAGGCTACACGACAAGTTCCCACCTGAAACATTTAGCGTTTCGTGTTGTCCGGTGTGTAACGGCAAATTTATGAGGAAAAAAAGTGGCAATTTTGCAAGAAAAGAAACTGGAAGAACAGTTTTCTGTAGTGATGCAGTGACGCTCGAAGTTGTAAAGAAATTATATTTCATATACTGAACTTCTGAGATGAATAGTTTGTAAAAAAACTGTCCATGGCACGGTCCTTCAAAGCCGGCGACCATGTGTTAGTTTTGTTACCTCTTAGTTCTACACTACAGGCAAAGTTTTCTGGCCCGTATGTTGTAGAGCGTGAGCTCAGTGACTCAGATTATGTAGTGCAAACCCCTGAGCGAAGAAAGAAAAGTCACGTCTGCCATGGGAACATGCTAAAGGCTTATGTTGACCGTGCAAACTCATACAACCCATCCCCTATCTCCTCTGTTGCCTCTGTATCTGCCGCCCAGGCCCGGTACAATCCACACGCTGATGGGCTGACAAACATGGTTCTGCTTCCTGTGCACGCTTGCAGGACTCTCTCTCTCTAGGGCTTGAATCAAACACTTCTCTGAGGGTGTAATGTTTGATCTTTGTGTGGGGGGAACTGTTATGATCTGTGATTGTGTGTGTGTTAGGCCTTCCCAGTGGAGCGTGAGGGGGCGTGTCAGGGTTTCTCCCCTCCCTTTTCTTTGTGTTTTATAACAAGTGGAGTCTGCAGATTGGCCCAGCTGAGGAGGTGACTGCTGATTGGGTAATTGGATGGATAGCTGCCTTAAATGCTCCAGCTGACAGGCACCTGGCTCTTCTCTCCTTGTCAGCGTTTTTGCCTGTGCTCTAAGTGTGCTCAGCAGGATGTAGGAGGGAGAAGCCATTTTTGTTTGTGACCAGTTTTTTCTCGCTTAAGGTTAGGAGCTCAGGTAAAAAGCTTGTCTTTGTTTTCAGGTTAACTTAGGGACACCCAGCACGGTTTTGTTTGTTGTTGTGGCATTGCTCACCTCCGAAGCTAATAAACTGCTGCAGATTGTATCCTACCTGTGGTGTTACTGGCTTTTCTTGAGCGTGGTTGGAGTGGGGGAGTGGCACGTCATGTTATGCCCCGTTTTCCCCTAGACTTGGGACGTAACAAAACTAATGACATCTCTTTCCAATCAAGTCACTAAGGCACAGATTGAGCTAAAATCAGACCTCTGTGAACAGTTTCCTGATGAGTTTGAGGTCATACTGAGTAAAATTTTAAGTCTGTTTTATATAGTTTGGTCAGAAACAAAGATTACCTTTGGCACACTCACTGGCAACTTGTGAATGAGCAGGTGGCTTCACAGTCAGTTGCACCTCTTACTTGTTGCCAAGATGGTGACACCAAAATCTTCATCTTGATCCTTCACAATAGCCTACGCTCATTTCTAGCTCAGAGTAAAAAAGGCAGAAACAAAGCATGTGGAAAACTTAAAAGACTTCAACATTCCTCCTCCATGCTGAACAGACCTGCAACAACTAAATGTGTTGTGAGGGTGTGCTGGGAACATGTATGTGTAGTTTCTCAGTAACTGGAGTTTGAAAGAAGGCGGCTGGACTTCTTTAACCCTAGTTGGGGTGTAACCATGAGGTGGCTGTTGGGTGTGAAAGAGGCGTGGATCATTACAATCATCTGGTAGAGGCCCCAGTCCCTGGGATGTTCAGTTCCCGCCTCTGGCAGAACTGCAACAACATTCCAGGAGAAAATGAGGACACTGAGTCTGAATGGACCATGTTCCACACCTCATTGTTGAGGCTGAACCAGACGAGGACACTACACGTGAAGGAAGCCGTCAAGTTGGAGTCCTATTAGGCATGGTTAGTCTGTGGACTGCGGAGGCAGCTGACGGTACTGGAACACAGCTCGGGTGGTGGCCAAAGCAAAAACTGAGAGCAGTTTGACGAGGTCATGGAAAAAGACTCCCTCAAAGCATTTCTGGCAAACAGGCGACTGAGGAGGGGAAAGCAGTGCTCAGCCCACACAGTATGTAGTGTCGGTGGGGTGCTGCTGATTTCAACTGAGGATATACTCAGGTGGTGGAAGGAATACTTTGTGGACCTCCTTAATCCCACTGAAACATCTTCAATAGAGGAAGCAGAGGCTGAAGTTGACTCACCCACCACTGAGGTAGTTAAACAACTCCTTGGTGGCAGGGCACCTGGAGTGGATGAGATTCGCCCTGAGTCCCTGAAGGCTCTGGATGTTGTAGAGCTGTCTTGGGTGACATGGCTCTGCAGCATCTGGGGTATCTGGGGTAGTGCCACTGGATTGGCAGACTGGGGTGATGGTTCCCATGATCAATAAGGGGAACTGGAGGGTGTGCTCCAGCTATCAGAGGATCACACTTTTCAGACTTCCCAGTAAGGTCTTTTCCAGGGTGCCGGACAGGAGAACCTCAGAGTCAAGAGGAACAATGCAGTTTTCATCCTGGTCGCAGAACACTAGGTCTTCATCCTCTCAAGGATATTTGAGTGTGTGGGAGTTTGCTCATCCAGTCTAGGGGTGTTTTGTGGGTTTTCTATAGCAGGTATTCTATAGCAGGTGCTGTGAGAATATGGGATGTCTGGCCCACTGAACTGCCCTTTGTCATCGATTCTGTTCACGATTTTTATGGGCAGAATTTATGGACATACAGTAGCTGGCTGGGGATAGGGATGTCTGGGTTTAGGCTACTGCTCCCGTGACCCGGCCATGGATGAGCAGAAGAAAATGAATGGATGGATGCACCAAAATATTCAGTGATAATTTGGACTTTTTGATTTTCCATGATTCAGTAACAGGATCCACACACTGTGTCCGAGTGTCAGCTCAGTCAGCATGCTGTTTGCACTGACCCCGTGAGGTTAACACCCTGCTATTTAAGTTCATCATCATCACATCTATGTACGGAAACAATATCTGTCATCAGCAGCACAGCAGCGGTGAATTGCACTCAGTCTGTCACAGTTTTTACCCACAACAACAAAGATGCTCCAGCTGTGTGACACTGAGCATTTGTGTATCTTTCAGCCACATTGCATACAGTATCGATGTGTCTGCGAGTGTGAATATTTTCCTCTGTGAAAGAGAGGGAGCTCATTCTTCTTCACAAAGGGTAACCAGCTGTGTTGACAGAAGCAGCTCATTCTCCATTCTCTCCCCTCTCATCCTTCTTCCTCCGTTTATCCCACACAGACACACACCTACATCCACACACACACACAAACACGTTCACCGAGTCCTGGCAATGAATCTTGTCAGTTTTAATAAACAGTAACATCTTTCAGGCTGCTGACATCGCAGTGAGGAGCAGATCAGAGCAAGGGTGGAGTCTTCCTGCTGAACAACATCAAATTCCCCCCATAGACCGAAGGAAGGTGTATGTGGTGGGAGATGGTGTGTACATGGGGGATTTGTAATGCCCAAAAGATGGCGGGAAAGCGTGAGTGTGATGAACAGATTAGAAGAAATGAGAAGAAACAAACTACTCAGCAGTTTCATCATGTCTGAGATGTGTGTACTCTTATCTGTGTGAGAACCAATTTCAGCCTGGCTTATGTTCGATGTAAGGGGTTAATGGGAATCCCTCCAGATACTGGCACTGCAGGTTTTGGTTTATGGTCCAGTGTTGTACTTCAAATGTTGATGGAGACACGTTTTGTATTGTTTCCGCAGCCTAACCTCACAAAGTAATGTGAAATATTCATGAAAAAACAATCTGATTTTCCATGTTAGTGAATATGAATTGTCTCATTGTTTTGGTATCAGGGAGCATGGATATGTAACTCGTTTATTTCAATAGGAAGTATAGATGTCTCTCGCATGACATCATGCACACATTGTTCTAGAGTTGTCCATCATATTTGATGTGATTCAATCATCGGTCACGAGTGGAAAATGTGTAATCCCCAACTGATTGGTGAGCGGTCCTTCAGGTTGCTGATAAATCAGTTGCAAAGAGGGTGCATCACCAAAACCCTCCTTCTGATTGCTTTGGTTGCTAGCAGATCACCACAGGTGTGCCTAGGTTGCATGGAAGACGCGGACCTTTCTGCACACTTGCTAACGACTCTCCTAGCGGTATCAAGACTTGATGCAAAAAAAGAATATACTTTCAAACAAAAAGATGTGCCTCGGCGCTATAGTCAACATATTCCAACTTTGATTTTAAAAGTTTAAAAACAGTCAAACAAAAAAGGCGCTTTCACTTTAATTTTGACTAAAGTCACAGATGAGACAGACCGTCCAGCAGCAGTGGAAGCAAACAAATCTGTCCAAGAACCATTTTCATGTTTCATGCATATTAGTCACTGTAAGAGCCGTCTAATAAGGGGTATACTGTCCTGTAATCTGTTTTTTAATCTTTATCAGTTGTCACAACACGATGCATGTTTTGTTGCCATAGTAACAGTTTCAGTTAGATGCTTTGATGTCGCTCGCTTTGATGTCAGAGAATATATCAGTTACAATTCGGTGGAGATGTTAGTTGAGTTCAGGGCAGCGTAGGCTTAGGAGCACACAGTTTTTCTACCGTGTGACTGTATGAAGAATATCAAATAAAGTCTTAAAATCCAGAAGGCTTCTACTGTCATGCGTGTTGGAACACAGTGGATCTAGGAGATGATGATGATAATTAGTTTCAGTATTAGTTTTAGTATTTTCATACTTACAGTAATCAGGTGCAAGATTAAAGGCGCAAAAGTGACAATTGTGT
>VUQK01032331.1:16434-40304 GCA_015106715.1 Bujurquina vittata
AAAAACCCCTCCTCTCCACGCGCGCCACATCTCCCCCACACACACACACACACACACACACACACACACACACACACACACACACACACAGACTTTAAGAGCTGTTTGTGTCATTCAGACTGGTGCGTTCAGATCTGTCTGATGAGGTCACCTGGTGTTTGATGTTGATGCCGTAGAGGCCGTTGAGGTTTGCTTCGTGGCAGTTCTTGTACCACCAGCCTCCTCGATAAGACATGGCGCAGCGGGTGATGAAGGAAGCCAGGTCCCGGTCTTTGGTGGAGAAGATCCGGCTGTTGTGATAACTGAGAGAGTCACCTGAAACCAGAGGCCAGGGATTAGGTGCCCAAAGGAATGTTTCCAAATAACTTTATTTACTTAGATAACTTATTTTATTACATGTTATTTTTTCATTATTAAATATTATATGTTTTATTTGGGTGATTTAATTCAGTATGTTCAATTTAATTGAATATCTTTCATATCTGTTGTGTTTTCCTTGTTGTGTGAGATTTGGGGACATCTGGGGAAAGTGCTGCAGTGTTGTTACTGAGTATTTAAACTTGGGAATGTTTGAAGGACAGAAGGAGGTTATCACAGTAAGTGTAAAGCAGTCGTGTTCCTCTGATGCTCTGCAGAATAAAGGAGCTTTGCTTTCCACAGCAACAGCAAATAAGAAACTACATCTATGATCTACTGCAATATCTTGAAGTGACAGCGGGCGCATATTCAGCATAAGCGACCTGAATCTTGGTGAAATGACTTTTTCTGACACACTGAAGGAGACCCAGACAGAACGGCGCTGCCACGGAGCGTTCAAAGCACGCCACAACATCCAAACATCCACCTCTGAATTTGTTTCTGCCTCACCTGCAGTGCCGCTGTATCCTCCCACAGTCAGTTTGTAGTTCTTCTTGGCCACGTCGAACGTCGAGTACTGAGCAAACGCAGACTCATCCCCGTTCCTCAGGTCGACTCGTAGACTCATCCTGGCCATCGCTGTGAGATTGTGGATACTCTCGAGTCCTGAAGGAGGATTTAAAATCAATTTGGTTTGTCAGGTTCACTTTCAACAACCTTCAGAAGATGTTTCTCCTGTCGTACTTGAACCTGCTCCTTTAAGCAGACTCTTCACTTCCTCCCTCTGATTGGGGCAGCTTCTTTGGAAGTTCGACTATTTCCAAATAATTAACTGAGCCTGTTGCTCCTCCTGTAAGTTGTCATGTGAATTTGACCCCAAAAATGAATAAGATCTCTCACCGAGCCAAAACTCTCCATTCAGATCTCCAAATCCTTTGGTGTACTCTTTCCAGCCTCTGAAGAAATTCACTGAGCCATCCTTCCTCCTCTGGAAGACCTGCAGACAGAAAACAAAAGACACAGAAAAGTATTCACATGTCAACACAAAAATACAAAAATCTGCAGTCCCATCAATGATACTTGAAGTTGACTGGTTTTATTTCTATAGCCAGCCTCCTCCGTTTGTCCTATGGCAGCTGTACCTGGCCTGAACTGTTAAGTATAATTCACCTGTTTAAATCATTTAGGCCTCACCTCTGCTGACCCTGTGCCAATATTATTAGTTTTGAAGAAAAAGCTGAGCTGTTGTCACAACCTGGCAGTGGCATCGGCGCCGTCTGTTCCACAAAAACTTTACCGTTAGTCATAACTCGAGAACAATCTCACCTGGATGTTCAAATTCACACCACAGATGCTTAATTTTAATGCTACGCCCATCAAACTTCACACACTCGTTCACTGACTTTACTACAACAGCACTGAGCAGTGAGTGAGTGTGTGTGTGCTGTCCCATACAGTCCAATTCAGACCCTACAATAATTAGAGGGAAAACCCAACAGTCAAAACGACCCCCTATGAGCAAGCTTTTGGTGACAGTGGGAAGGAAAAACTCCCTTTTAACAGGAAGAAACCTCCAGCAGAACCAGGCTCCTCTGCCACGAGCGGTTGGGGCTGAGGGAAGCGAGCCGGAGATTAATAATAGCTAATGATTAAATGTAGAGTGGAGTATAAAAAGAGTGAAAAGATGGGTGCAGCTTGCTAACCAAGCGTGCTAGCTTGTAACTTGCCAAACATGGCAACGTGTGGCTGCAAAAGAACATCACGGTGCTCCTGCTAGAGGAAGAAAAAGACTGTAAATCTGGATGTACACAATGATGTATTAAAAAATACCATTTTGATCTGAACACGTGGCGCTCCAGAGCCTTTTTAAGGACAGGAAGGACCATGACCATCGAGCCCATAGGCACACTGAGATTTTACTAACCTACTCACGCTCTTGAAGCTTAGGATCGTTTTAGGATTTTCAGCGCTTATGATTGTCTACAATTCTTGACTGTCAGAGGATTTTCTCCCAGCTAAAGGGTGAAGATGTTGGAGACTCTATGAACATTTCTTTGACTTTGACCAACATAAATGCAACAAAAGCGAGCCCAAAGCAGCTGATTGGAGAGATAACTATCTGTGAAGTGAGTATACCGTCCAGCCGCCACCGTCTGTCTCCATGTCACAGTACACCATCACTGGCAACCCGTGTCTCCCTTGAGGGAAAATCTCTGCCTTGCCTGATGTCCGGATGCCGTTCAGCAGCTCCTGAGAACAGTCAGTGGGGAAGGGGAACCGCAGGGTTCCTGTGGAGGAAGAGGATGAAGGGTAACGGTGAGAAGAAATCTTTGTTAATAACAACAACAGCAGTTATGTAGCATCAATCTACCTGTGGTAAATCCTGTGGAGATGGGGGGGGTGTAGTGTCCTCCTTCAGCCCACAGCTGCACCGTATACGTGGATCCAGGATGAAGTCTAGTCAGGTTATATTGTGTTAACGAGGCATCCACAAATACCTCCTGTCATGGATAAAAACAGAGAGTCGAGAGTCGTGCTAAATCAAGATTTGAAGTTTTCTGATCACCTTGTGCACCTCTGGACCTCTTCCAGAGCGGCTCCTATTTTGGATTGGTCTTTGTAAGTGCTCTCATCTCTAGCTCCACAAATTCCCCCTGGACCTCAAAATGATGCAGAGATCAGCTTTTGTCTGTCAAGTTAAGCATCATGACTGTGCGAGCTGGGTCTTTGGGCAACAAAGACCGAGAGCATTTTTCTGATGAATAACCCACAGGAGGAGTCAGGAATGCTACCAGGACTCACGATGCAGAGAACCTTGACCGTGGTGCATGCCTTTGAGTGCTGACTCACTGAAGATTCAAGACTTCTTTGGCACAATCAATGCAATCTTCCCACCTGCCCGGAAGATTTATCATGAATCATAGATGTGAAATAACGGGACATCCAGAGAGCAACCTGACAGCCGCAGCTGTGCTGGAAGCAGTCCAGAGGTGCACGGGGTGATGAAAAGAGGACTCAGCAAATTTAAGGCTTTGATTTTGTTCAGATCAAACCATTGTTCACCTTCACTTCTTGACCTTCAGCCTGAAAGCTCAGTCTGTAGTTACTAACAGGCTTCGCTGGTGCTTTCCATGACAACATGGCAGTGCGTGGAGTCACATCGCTCGCCTGGAGGTCTTTCAGCCCCTCTCCAACTGTGCCAGGGGCTGGAGAGGAGGAGCAGACTACTGCTTAATGACTGATTACTATTAAAATCACTGCACTGATTCATGTTTATTTCGTTCATATAAATTACTCTACAGCATTAATAGACAAACAGTGACCGTATCCGTGCTCGGCATGCAAATGGTGGTGCTGACCGCCAGACGTGGTGAAGGTGGTGGTGGCCGGCGAGCTCTCCTGGCTGCCCAGCTGGCTGGTTACTGTGACGGTGTAGGTGGTGGATCCCTCCAGACCGGTGAGCTGCTGCTCGGCTGTGTTTCCAGACACCGTGACCCTGACCTCTGAACCTGCACAAGCAAACTGCCTCTCAGTACCATCACGCCTCAGCTTAACATGATGATGGGACTGGATGTTTCACCAGCGGTTTTGATTTGATGAAGGCATTTCGTAGTCTTGTGGAAAATAATCAAACATGCGACAGTGGCACAAAGAAGCCACATGAGAGGACACAGAAACATTTCTGATGTGCTTTATATTCACAGCAAGACAGTGTCACTGCTCACCTGTGCCCTCGCCATAGACAATGGAATACTTATCAGCGGCTGCCAGCGCTGGACGCCACAATAACAAGGCCGAGGAGTCGGTGACGTTTACGGCACGCAGGTGTGTAGGCGGGTCAGGGACTGAGAGACACATAAAGGCAGTAATAGTTACAAAAATATCAAACTTTGTCTGGCACGCCCTCTTCACAGACGAATAGAGTGAACAAGGATTTCAACTTTATGGGTTCAACTGGAACGTTACTGAAGTAAAAGTCTCAGCAAAAGTTATTATAAATAACATTCATTCCACACCAGGGGGGGGGCACACCCCAGTCTGATCATTACCGAGTACATGTAGAGTGATCAGCACTGAAATATGCAGAGGATTAGAAAAGAGAGCAGAGAGGATTCCCCAGAGAAACAACCCAGAGAGCTGAACGAGACTCCTCAGAGGAAACCTAAAACATGCACGGATCATTTCCAGATCCAGCACCTGCTGCAGACATTACCAAACACGGGTCTACGGGTTTTTATGCAGAGAGAAAAAGAACAGATGACGCCAAATTTATCTGCTTTAGTTTCTTCAGTGTAACAAAACTGTTCAACACACTGCTTGTGGACTATGAATTTGTACAACAGTGTGTCATTTGTAGCTGTTCGTGACACGCTGAGATAAACACGGCTACTAAGAGCGCATGACTCACGTGTCATGACAAAGTCTTTGACCGGATCGCTCTCATCCAGTCCGAGGGTGGAGATGATGGTGACCTCATAAGAAGAACCAGGTGAGAGCTCCGATAAAGCCACAGTGGAGTCCTTTGAGTCCAGAGACACTGATACTGGCTCGCCTGCGTGCAGAAGCTGAGGATTAGTCATTTATTCCTGATAGAAGGTGAGTTTGCGTCAGTACTTGTTAAACTAGTTCCACTTCTTTGAATATCTGCTAGATTTTCTTTAACACAACAGTTATTTCTAAAAAGAAAAAAAAAGGTCACAGCATGCAAATCTGGTCTCCCTGAAGCAAGGGGGAAAAACAGAAAAGCACATGTCACATATCCTGAATCATATCATCCCGTCAGAGCCCTTGCCTCTCAGATCAGGCTACAGTAGAACAGGAGGCATCTGCTGTGCTGCTACAGGCTCGGGGGGCTTCCCATCATGCACTGGGCACTTCTCCTTCGCTCACTCCTTTTCAGTCTAGTGTGTGGCATGTCAGTAACTGTTGTCTTCTCTCTCCTGTACTTTGTGTTTTTTGTCCTATTGTTGTTCATGCTCTCTTCTCTTTCCCCTCATCCCCCCCAACCAGCCCCTCCCTGAGCCTGGTTCTGCCAGAGGACTCTTCCTGTTAAAAGGGAGTCCTTACTCCCACTGTCGCCAAGTGATTTCTCTCTAATTGCTGGGATTCTCTCGCTCACATTGCAGACTCCTTACCTCACAAAATAAGCAGTGTAAATGCACCATATAGACAACTGAATTTAATTGAAAGACTGCAAACAGAAATCCGATTATGACCCCACTCCCTGATATAGAAACTGGACATATTTGCTTATTTTATCCACTAGCTAATAATAAATGAAGTACAACAGGAATCCAGGCTCTCACCATCATCAGCATGGGTATATGTGACTTTGAACCCATCGGCAGAACTCTTCGGTTTGGTCCAGGACACCGTCACTGAGTTTTCCGTCACCTTACTGAAGACTATGTTAGATGGAGGCTCAGGGCCTGGAGGGCAGATTGAATATAACGAGAGGGAGGGGAGGATAAATGAGAGCCAGGGAGGGAAGGGGAGAAAGTGAATTTAATAACAAGGGGAAAAACAGAAAAGCAAAATGAGCAGAAGAAATACAAAAAATGTTGAAAATTCCATGAAAAAGAGAAAATAATAAGTGGGTTTTTTGAAAAACACTGAAGTAGAGCGAAAAGACCAAAGGTCAAGAGAGAAAACAGTGTGCGCATTATTATTTATTCATCCACACATTTGCTATTAGTGTTCCAGTGGTTTTCTGTGTATATATGTACAGTGCAAACATATATACAGTATACAAATCATATACAGACACAAATGATAACGAATGCAGATGATGGACCCTGGGCAGCAGCACAGGAGAGAGCGACGACATTTAATCGCAGTAGTTAGCTGCTCGATCAAACCTGAAAATCAAAGGCATGGCAAGAACAAAGGACGTTGAAACAAAGGAAGGAAGGAGAAAATTATTTAGAGGGAATGAACACAAACACATTAAGATATTAAGTCAACACACTGATTAGAGCTGGAAGGAAGTACCCAGAAATGATTGTGAGAAGTTCAAATTCACAAGTGCTGGGTATCACTGAACCAATTTAGCACTTTTATATTTTGCATTCATGCTACGAGAGAATTGTTGATTGTGACATTATCTGATCCTTTAAAGTCAGATACAATGCACAAAATAGATGCTACTGCACAGTCCTGACAGTATGCGTCAGGACTATACAGACTGATTCATACATTAAATGTCCATTTCTGCTAATTCACTAATTGGTTTACTTTTTCATTTTTCAATGTAAAAGGTTAAAGTAGAGAGACCAGCCGCGGTCTTACCCTGCTTTGGGTGAGAGATGAAGGGGTGTCAGTGAAGCTGGCTGTTAGCTTACCCTGAATGAGAGAAGACCAGAGCAGCAGTGAATGAATGGTGTTCTGCTGTTTTGGATGTCACCTCAGTTGAACAACAAGATTACTGGACAGAGCGGAAACAGGAGCTTGTGTTCAAGCTCTGCAAGAAAATTGCTTTGTATCTGACTTTGTGTGGACAGTTCCTCAACACTTTCAACTTTCATTATTAGACTAAATCACACATGAGTAAATGCGTTGATGACGCTCACATTTACTTTACTCATTGGCACGGCGATCAAATGTGACCTAGAAAGTTAAAGTCAAACTCCAACTGGTAACGTCAGAGTATAAGCGCTGGCTTCTGGCCGCCTGAGCAGCACATGTAACAGAACTGTAGAGCGGCATTTCCTGCTAAATGATGCACCTACCAACCCGCAGTTACCATCTGTGTTTTCCTTTTACCTCCTGAACCAGGAAGTGCTAGATGCACAAATCTGCCTGATTTGTTTTGCAGTTTGCTTGCTAGCCAAAAATGTAAAAGGCAACTGTTGCCATTGTTAACATGCAACAGGCCTGAAAGATTATCTAGCAAACAACATTATATATATATAATATATATTATAACTGATTATGTCAATGCACAGCTGAGGTTTGACATCAGATAAGTGGATGTGTCTTTTATGGTGGAGAGGGTTTTGAGCTTTATCATGCCAGTCATGAACCAGATTTTTTTTTTTTTTTAACATATTCATGGAAGCTGAAGAATGGCGGCACAAATACAGCATTAACACGAAACATAAGTTCATGAGCGGCTTTTACAAATTAAATATATGTTAATAACAAACAACAAAAGTAAGTTGCATTGGACCACTGTTTGAAGAACAAACACAGAGCGAGGAATCCAGAACTGTAAATCACAAGCTTACAGTCTTCAAGAGCAACTTTGAGCTCTTGAAATCAAAATGGAGGAAGCATTTAAGACAAGTGATTATTAGTTAACAAATGAACGTGTTTTAATCAGCTCAACATGAATTGCAGTAAAGATAAGGCACAGTCTTTATTCTGAGCAGACCCGAGACTGACGCAGGAACAAGATCACAGGAAAGGATCGAGTTGTCTGAACGAGACTTGACAGCAGTAATGTTGAAGCATTGTGCAGTACGCATTCATGGTTTTCTACTGTTACAATAGCTTGTACCTGTACTGATGACAAGCTTGTGCAGTCTGGACAGAACGCCAGGGCCCTTTCCGAGTAAGGTCAAGGTGTACTCGGTCTGCGGACGCAGATCCTCAAACCGGAAGAACCGCGCTTGGCCAGGAATGACCTTTTTGAACGTTTTTTCATTTTCTGTTGGGTTGACTATTGTGCTGCTTTGGATTCTTGGTGCATGAGTTACAAGGCTTTCAGCGACTCTGTTCTCATCTTCAATACCTAAATTTTCTGAAACGGTTTCTCTGTTAGGCACGTGATTCTCCTCTTTTGCTTCTCCACCACCATCTTTGTCAGAATCTTTATGTACTTGTTCTTTTTCTTGCTTTGTGTCCTCCTCTTTTCTAGCTTCTTTTCTGGTCACAACAAAGTTTTTGTACTTGCCTTCAGGCGAGTCCCATATCAGTGTCAACCCATCAGAGGTCTGGTTTGTGATTTCCACAAAGTCCAAAGGTTCCCTTAAGGCTCCAGAAGAAGAATCATCTGACGTGGGATTTGTCTGCTTACTTTTACTGTTAAATACCCGTCTTGAAGCCGGACTTGTTTTTGGATTCTCACCCTCTTGGCTCCCGGTGCTGTAGTGTCTCATCTGGGTGTGATGCGGTGCTGTAACAGTTCTTGCTGGTGGTTGTCTCTTAGGAAATGTGGCTGGGCTTGAGGCTCTTGAATTTGGGGGATTTTGTGTATTTGGCCTCCTTTGTATTGTAGCCCCAGAGTTTTTGTCAGGATCTTCTCTCTCTTTTTTCCCTTGCAGGTCTGAATCTGTACTGCGAATTTCTTCTTCTTTGATCACAGCTTTGTCTCCACTTACTAAATTCTCAGCCTGTGGTCGGATGGTGTTGACACCACCTATCTGGTTAACCGGAGTTACTGCTACAGTTTCTTGATCTCCTTCTCTAATTGGAATTTCTTGAGAAGGGTGGTGGACATTCTGCTTTGCTAATTGGTTTTCAGGGATACTATCCTTTTCCAGTTGGCCAGTTTGATTTCCAAAGGTAAATCGGCTGCCTGCATTTATCTTTCTGTTTGGAAAGGACTTGTGCAGAAGATGTTGACGTAGTCTTGGGCTTACTTGTGATCGGTTTTCAGCATATTGTGGGCGACGGAAATAACCAATTTTGGTATTTGGGCGACGGGACGAAGGCACTCCACTTCCTCTGAGAAGTTCAATGGGCATACTTGTGGAGGAGATTCCAACACTGCCTTCATCTTTTACAGGCCCTGAATCAGATAGAGTGAATTCTTTGGAAGTAGAAGGAGGTGAAGTGGATGTTAACTCATCAGAGAGCACCTTTTCTTTGTGTATCTCTATTTCAGGGTTTAAAGGTTGAACAGGCTGAGTTAGGGGCCTCATAATTGGACGAGTTCTGTTCTGGAAAGGTCTCCCATTTGGGAAAGGGCGACGCTGATATCCACCCTTTGGAGAAAGACGGCGATTTGGGATTCCTCCTCTTTCTATCAGAATCTTTTTTTGGTTTCGTTCAACTCCAGATAAGTCAGGTGCAGATGCCCTACTTTTAAACTCACTTGTATCGTTTGTTAGTACATTTACCATTACAGAGGGTGGTTCCTCAGAAGCAGATGTAGATGGCAATGATAGCAGTTCACCTGTGGACACATGTGTGCTCTCCAGCCTCACTTTAGGACTAGGGCTCAAACGAGGACGGGAGAGCAGAGGAAATCTAAAATTTTGGCGGGTTTTGTTTTGAAAAGCTCCGAGCTTTGGGTGTAGACGGCGCATATATCCATGTTTGGGAGGGCGGAGGTGAGGTACCCCACCTTCTCTGGAGGGTGTTACTTTTCTGTTTTGGGGTGGTGTAGAGTCTATGATACTTTTGCTGCTTTTATCTAGTTCATTGCTCAAAAGTGAATCAAATTTATCAGAGCTGGAAGTGGATGATGTTGTTGGAGGTGACAATGATGTGGATTGAGGTAATGATGGTAATGATGAAGGTGATGATGGGATTAAATATGTTTGAGAGGATGATAGTGCTTTTGTTGATGCCTCTGAACCAGGCGAAGGTGAGGATGGCGAGGACAAAGGTGAGGGTAATGGTGATGGTGACGCAGCTGGAGGGTGTGATGTCTCTGAGGCTGAAGAATGAGCTGATGATTGCGATTCTGAGGATGTTGAGGAGGACGGGAGTGATGGCAGTGGCTTCAGTCCTCTTAAAATCAGGTTGCTCACTGTTTTTGCATTGACTGCGAGGTTTGAAGGTTTTGACATGTGAACAGAAAATGTTGTGATATTCATACTTTCAAAAGTGTCTTTCAGGAGTTTTTGTAAAGGATCTGGTGTATAGTCAAAGTCTGGCTCTACAGAAGGGGGTGAACCCAGATCTGGACCTAATGTGTTCTTTACCAGCACAGCCACATCACCTCTGCACCCATTGCCTCTATCCTTTAGGGGTAATCTCAAGTGTGCCACTTTGATTTTATTCATACATTTCTTCTCCTGGTTTTGAACAGTCCCAGTTGGTTCTGGAGAAACTAGATCCATGTAATTTCCATGGCCTGCAATGCCAACATCTGGTTGCTTTTTTAAGTCACCATCAGCAGTTGATTCCTCTGAGTTACTCTGGCTCTTTTTGTCTGAATCTGTACCAGGCAGTGTAGCTGGATTTTTGCCAACCCTGTCAGAGCTTGATGTCGCCTCACTTGAGTCTGTCATAGACTCTCTGATGATGGCGGTGCCTGGTTTAGGTTTTTTTGGTACTATCTGTTTCTTCTTGTTTGGCCCCATTGAGACTTTTCTTAAAGGTCCAGGGACAAAGTTTCTCCCTCCGGGCACTCTGGTTGCATTGACATGAAAGGGGACCTGTGGCTTCCTTAACAGTGTGGTCCTTCCAGTGACTTTGGATCTGGTGCCATTTATTGAAAACATGTTGTTGTCCAGAGGTTTAGTTCTGGCAGTTACAGAGGCCGAGGAGACATCAGAGTAAGGCTCGCTCACATCTTCTGTCTTCCCATTTTGGTCAAATATTTGTTCCTCAGCTGATGGGTTCAAGTCTTTGTGCATTCTGCCAACAACTTGGTTGGGTGTGAGTGTGGCCGGCATGGTCAAAGTAGATTCTTTGGAAATAAAAGGAGATGAGGTTACCGGGGGAAATGTTTGCAATGTCTTTCCTAAAGATGTAAGGGGAGTGAACATTTGGATTAAATGTTAAGATCATCATAATATGCCCTTATGGATGATGCTGAAGTGATCACATCAACCTAATGAAAGAAAAGAAGGGTTGTTAATTAGTATTATACTTTTGATGAAACCTGATTTGCAACAGTTTGTCAGCTATCATGCCAGAGCAAATAGCTCAGGTCAGCAGCATCCATGAGGAACCTGCAAGGAGATAATTCAAACATCAGTATTGGAAAAACCTGGTGTTTGCATCACTCTTGAGAAGGAAATATAATGACTGAGTACAGCATCAGATAAAACCGTGTTTTCTTCTCGAGGGTTGGGGGAGAACATTAACTAACGTGTTTTATATGACGCGATTCCCTGAATGATGAGGTGTCTGGACACAAAGGCTCACTTAGCCAAACCAAAGCTGTTGTCACCCAAGTATGGCCTGGAAAAGAAACATTTGACCAACTCTGAGTCAGATTTCTTTTGCTTTTGTTTCTCTGTCTTATAAATTTTCAAACTTTTTACTCATCAGTGTTGCTAAAAAATGTAGTTATTAAGCCTTAAGGTGAACATTTTTCCATTGGTATCTTGGAAAGAGTTGGCATGAGAGAAACTGAGGGACGATGAACACTCATACAGTAGCAAGTGGCGAGTTGCCATGTATGTACTCCGACATGCTCTGCTTTAGCTTCTTTTCTGACTGCAAATTTGGAAAATGAACATCATGTTGCATTTTATGAGACCAAACTAAGGACTGAGATCATAAACTTAGTATCTCAAATTGGCAAAAGGAGAACTTTCTCAGACTTCAACCTGACTCATTTTGTTTTCAATCGTAGACTTACCATTCTGGCCTTTATAAAGAAGGCTTAAGGCAGTTCTGCCCTGATATATACTGTTCATAGTTCTGACCAAACTTGTAACGTTGTGTAGGACCCCATATGTTACAAACAAGCGATAGCCTTCAGGGCTGAAAAATGAAGCCAGTGCTAAAGTGCCAATAAAAGCTTCAGTTCTCCTAATGTCCAACTGATGCTAACTCCATGCTAAAATGCTCAACTTTACAGCAGAAATAAACATCTTTACAAAACTTGGCACAAAAATTGAGCTTGATTGCTAGGGATAGTTTTCATAGGTTTCATAAGATAGTTTGCACGTGTATGTACACACAGGTGTACAGATATATATATATATATATATATAGTGTGTGAGTGTGTGTGTTTTTCTTTACATTATTGTTACCTATATTTATATTTATTCTTCCTTAAATTACTTGAATGTCATAACTAAACATGGGCAACACTGGGACCAGAGGACAGAATTTCGTTCCACTGCATGCAAATGTGATGCAGATGACAATAAAGAACCCTTGAATCATCTGATGACTTCCAGGGCTTTTATTGCAGTCAGAGTGAGCTTGTGACTGGTTCTACTCACCAGGGACTACCTGGATGATCTCCTCTGTGCTCTGGTGTATTCCTTTCTCTGCCACGAGTATGATCTCATACATATGCCCGGCCTCCAGCTGCTGAATGTGGACGGAGTTCTGGTCAGCTGGGATGATTATTTCTCGGCTCTTTGTTCCATTAATGGATGTTACAGTCATATGGTACAAGTCAATCTCCCCTACTGATGGCTCCCACTGGACCACTGCAGATGTGGAGGACATCTTGACAACTTGAAGGTTGGTGGGACCAGAAAGGACTGAAGGTGAAGAAAACATAGAAAGCAAATCTCAGAAGAAATACTCAAACACTTTACAGCCTCTTTTTCTACCAGAAATGAGCAGACAAGGATCCAGTCACTCTTTTCCTGTTTATCCCTGTAGACTTGGCTCAACACATTTCCACTTTGTTTTTGCTTTTCTAAACTCACTGCAAACTCCTGCAGACTCGCGCTTCCTCCTCGCTGCCAGACGCTGGGGAGCTTCTCTGCAGCCGCCACAGATTACATCTTTCACAGGAAGGGCAGCGAGAGAGAAATGTTTAAAACTCTTGCTGCCACTTTGGTGATTTGAGCTGCTCTCAAGCGCCAATATGCTGCTCAAAGGTTCCTTTTTCTAACCAGCGTGCTTCAGAATTTTTTTTCATGAAGTGGGAATAGCTTACAGTTGGAGGCGTTAGTGTGCGCTGCATTTCCTTCTGGTTTCGGTATCATACTTGTCATACTTGTCTTTTGCCTATTGACGCAACAAAGTGTGTATTTAGAGAATACTGGGTGTTCTTAGAATTATAAATTTACACAATCACAAAATTTGCTGTGATAAAAATGTAGCTACACCCACCACACCTCCTAAACACCATCACAGTAAAGTTGGAAATTCCTGTGAAGCGGCCAAAGAAGTAAAACTTTTAAGGAGGATGATTTAATTTAGACTGGCTACAAAGTATAAAAGTACTTAAAATTCAACATCAGTGCAGTCCTTGTGACTTTTCTAATTTCTAAATGTAATCTGAGTGTTTAAACCTTTTCCATCTGTTGAAGATGGAAAAGGTTTTTGGTTATTTTTGAGTAAGAAGAGAAATGCAGACCAGTCTTTAGCAAAAGGGCAAATGAAATCAAAAATCTCACGTGTTGTGAATTCAGTGGTGCTCTCAGCTCCCCTCCTGCCATCGATCTCTCCCACAATGCTGACTGTGTAATCCTGACCGGCTGCCAGGCCCGTCTGGGTGAAGGTGGTCAGCCGGCCGTCCACCTGCATAGTTATCTGCTGGTCAGTCTCCTTCTGTTGGGTTAAGACAGAAGACATCCTTATCAGGCGCCGGGGAAAACTGGTTGAATCTGCAAAAACTAGCAATATATTTTGCTATCTGGAGAAAGAGAAACACGAGTCAGTGTCCAGAGGTAATACTCTGTCCAGTACAAGGATAGAGCTTTAAAAAAACAAACATTGCACATAACCCCCAACTAAACATTCATATAAACTCATCACACTAATGATTCATATAGAGAAAATAATTTGGCCATGACAATCACATGTATGAAATTAAATCTGTTTTTAAATTTGCTGTGAAATTTAAATTCCACATAATTTAAAGAATTAAAGAACAAAGATGTGCATTTAAGACATCCATCAATCCATTTTCTTCTGCTTATCCAGGGTCATGGGTGCAGCAGTCTAAGCAAAGACCTCCTCCAGCTCATCTGGGGGGGGACACCGAGGTGTTCCCAGGCCAGTCGAGAGATAAAATATCTCCAGTGTGTCCTGAGTCTGCTCCGGCTCTCCTCCCAGTAGGACATACATGTCACACAAGAAGCGCTCGGGAGGCATCCTAGTCAGATGCCTGAACCACCTCAACTGGCAGCAGCTCTGCTCTGAGCCTGCACTCCTTACCCTATTTAGGAAGCTCATTTCTGCAGCTCGTGATCTTGTTCTTTCAGTCACTACCCAAAGCTTGTTACCATAGTCAAGGGCAAGGACATATTGACCCTTAAATCGAGAGCTTCACTTTCACACTCAGTGTCTGCTGCAGGGTCCACATCACTGCAGTCACAATCCCAATCCATCTGTCAATGTCCTCTCACTCGGGATCAAGACCCCAAGATGCTTAAACTCCTCTACCTGGGGCAGGAGCTCCACCCTGAGCCGGAGTGGGGAATCCACCCTTTTCCGGCTGAGGACCATGGCCTCAGACGTAGAGGTGCTAATTCTCATACCTGTCACTTCACACTCAGGACAAAGTTTCCAGTGGAAACCGTGTTGTTTTGCCCGTGTCGTTTCTGAAATGTGATGCGTTTACACTGAAAGGCAGGACGCTTAAAACGCTGCACTTCCTGTTGCCAGGCCACAAGCCGGTGGTGTGGATATAGTAGCCACAACCATAGTGCGCATGTGCAAGTGCCCCCGTTTCCAAAAAGCACAGTTTTCTTCCGTTTACACGGGGAGGGAGAGAGTGTTTTGTAAATGGGGCCTTAGTTGCAAACTGTTCCACTGCAAGCTGGAGACCACCACCCTCTGAAGCCAGCAGGACTGCATCATCCACAAAAAGCCGAGAAGAGTTTCTGAGGCCACCAAAGTGGAAGCCTTCCACCTCTTGACTATGCCTAGAAATTGAATTGGTGACAAAGAGCAGCCCTGGTGGGGTTCAACACCCACAGGAAACTTATTGCTGGCAATACGGACCAAGCTCTCACTGCGGCTGTACAGGGACTGAATGCTCTGCGGCAATGGTCCAGAGACACCCCATAGTATCGCATCACCCCCCACAGGATAACCCAAGTGATGCAGTTGAATGCTTTTTCCAGTCTGCCAATCCAGTGGCACCACCTTAGCTCTTCATGCCATGTTGCACGGGTGTGCCAACCAAGACAACCCTACAATATCCAGAGCCTTCAGAAACTCATGGTGAATCTTATCCACCCCAGGGGCCCTGCCACCAAGGAGTTGTTTAACCACCTCAGTGACCTCACCCCTAGCGAGTTGTCCACCAGACCCTGTTTATGCTACAGAAGCCCGCACCAAGGGCAACTCCAGAGTGCATCAGCCCCTCTCCAGGAGACGCGTTGAGGTGAGCTCGACTATATCTAGTCGGTATCTCTTAAGCTCACACGCTAGCTTAGGCTCCTTCTCCACCAGAGAGGTGACATTGCGTGTCCCGATAGCCATCCCCGATGGCTGGGGATCGGTCCACACTGCTGCCCTACATACACTGCATCTGACCTCTATTATACCTCCTGTGGGTGGTGGACATACAGAATGGCCGGCCTATGTCTCCTCTTTGGGTTGCACCTGGCCAGGCACAACAGGCTAAGGCCCGACAACCAGACACTCTCCATCGAGCTCCTGGCCCAGGCCTGGCTCCAGGGGAAACTGTTCCCTTGATGTCTCTTCCACAGGGGTCACTGGACTCACTCTCTCAGGACCAGTTTGCCTTGGAAGACCCTAGCAGGGGGCAAAATTCCCCAGATAGCATAGTTCCTGGGACACACAAACTCCTCCACCACAATAAGGCGGCGATTTACAGACGAGCACAGAAAATTCACTTTATTTATTAGGAGCTAAAATGTGAACTGTTACAAAAAATCACCTTTCTTTACATTTTTACAGATTCTGACTTGTCTTCCAGTAAAGTATCTGGAGAAAAAGGGTCACTGTTTTTCCAATGTATCATTAAATCTGCCCTCAGAGGTTCAGCTTAAGTTTAGCCAACTTAGGGAAAAAACACACCCAGAGCAATGAAAGCGAAAAATGATCACAATGTGATCATGATGAAGAGCCTGATCAGCCTGAGTGGAAACACTGTGCTGTCTGTAGGGCATTCACATTTTGGCTTTTTTTTCTTTGTGTTTCCAAAATCAAACTTTGCTGAAGCGAAACAGAAACAATCACAAAGGAAATCAGTGTCATCGCTAAACATCTGGAAACTGCTGTTTTTGGTTTGTATTATCTTTTGTGCAGCATATCAGGGTCATTTGGGGGGAAACTAAGGGGAAGGGGTTATATTAAAAAAAAAAAGCTCTCAGTGTTTCTGAGATTAGAGCAGAGAAGAAAAAAATCTTTCACTTTGCAATGATGGATCAATGTCTTACCTCACCTATCAAGGCATCAGAGGGGATCGTCTGATTGGTGGGTTCTCTAATGCTGTAGGGGCTTTAAAGCACCTTGTAACCGCAGCACAGATATCACAGCCAGTTTTATTTCAACGCATTCTGTCATCTAATCAAGTTATACTTTGCAGTGAGACACAACAGGAAAATCCTCATCCGACACACTGATTTGGAGGACGTGAAGACTTTTGTCTGTTACAGTTGCAGCTTCTTGCAAATGTATGCGTGTGCCATGCCGGTGTTTGCCAGGCGACCTCTCCGACCTCGGAGCGGGGACACACCAGAGCTGCAGGAATGAGACCCTCTGATAGGACTGAGCAACCTGTACCTCACTCACGGGGATGTGATTTTAGGCAAACAGGAAGTGAATGAGACTCAAAAAATCTAAACAAATCTTTTAGGAAAATCCAAATAACTGTGTCCCATACAAGAGCAATTTATCATCACTAGCTCCTCATTATTCTAGCACTGGCTGGCTGCTGTGAGTTGGGGGCTCTGTGCCAGCTTACGCTGTTGTTGGTTCAAGTTCCCGGTGAAGGCAACGTTGCCTGAACTGGCCGATGTTCAGAAGAACATTAACCACTAATAGCAGCTTTATTTTTTTTCGGTCAGTAAAAAAAATGATCTAAGACGGGCCCTTCTTAAAGCATATTTTTATCATTTAACTTCTATAACTGTTAATGACTCCATTGAACTTTCTCTGATTTAAGTCCTGGGAGTGTAAAGGTGCAGGTTTTTCTACATTCCTTTGAATTTTATACCTTTTAATTCCATTGGATTTATTTTTTATTTATTCAATTTTTTCTTGCTTTTATTAAATATTACTTAAATATTTGAATCGCGCTATGTCTCATCATATGTTTTGCTCAAAACGGGGCCGTAATTCAAATTCAATTTAATACCATGTTGAAATAAGACTTAAAAGCAGTGACTGAAGCTGTAAATCGATCAGGACAGTGCCTATTTTTTGCTTCACCTTCCTGGTTTCAGTTTGGTTTCAGGTTTTCAGACGGCCCTTTGAAAACCTTTAGGTGACATCAATGAAGCTGCAGTGATAAGAAATGGCATGTGTCCACATCCGAGAGGGAAAATGCCCCAAATCAAGAAGTCATTCCCATAATTCATAACATCCATAGTAAGATGTTCTATCTTTTCATGCTGTTTGCTAATTCCAGGCTCTTAAAAGATATCAAGCCCTTATTATTCTCTTTATGTGCTGGAAAGCCTGAAACTGCCCTTGAATATCAGGCTGCAGCTTACTCAGCTGGGAGTGCTGAGCTTTTAATGACTGGATACCATGTTGTAAAGTAAATGGGCCACAGCTGGTTGCCATGCTGGTCTCTATGGTGGTTGCCTGGCGATGGAGCTCCAGAGATCATTCTGGATCTGCGTCCTCATGTCCAAACACTTTCATCTGTTTCCATATGAATGAGGGTGACATCATTAAAACTGAGGCTCCAATAAGTTCACAATATGCTTAAAAACAGGCTGAGGCTGTGTGGCGGCTCCACGGGCTGCTGAGGAATGATGATGATGATGATGATGATGAGGGTGAGCTGGACTAACCCAGCCACAGAGTGACTCTGCATGTTTATGATTTTATGATTTTTCTCCAGCATAAAAATGAATCTTTGGTCTCTCCTCTGCCTGGGCATTTTGACAATGGAACACTCACAACACTGAAGCCTGTACTTTATTACCATTTAAGTCCCTTAAATGCTAAATGTCACCATCAAAAATAGGCAGCATAATGTCTTTAATTATAATGCAACAGGTCAAAGTGGAATTAACTTTAAACCACCTTTTGTTGTATAAAGTGCTCAGAGGACTCAAGTAGAAAAGTGAAGCAGTACATTTACCATTTTGAAGTAATACATACATCGAGCAGAGCAGAGCAGAGCTCAGCCCGCAACCCTGATAGATGAGCTGACCTCAGCCCACATCAGCTGATGACGAAGCTAATACTCGTATAAAGTGTTTAAGCTGCTTTGGCCTGTTTGCAGCATCTGCAGACAAAAGCTTTTGTTTTCACTCATTTCTCATTTGCAATGTGTTTCATAAAGTAAAACAGTTCTTTAAGGTCATATTCAGGTCTTAACTGAAACAACCGCACACTGCTCTCTGGAGTTGAAGGATGGTTAAGTTCAGTAAAACTGAATGACCTGCTTGAACTGCAGTGACCACTAATTTATTCTGATGACTTTCGTTTTGGATGATTCATACACAGAAACCTAAAAAAAAAAGCTGCAATTTGGCTTTAATTGAATTGAACTTCATTCAGATAACCAGTCAGAGAACCACAGCTGGGCAGCACTACTGGTTGCACTGGCGACTGACTCATAGCTCCCTCGGACACGAGGTCCCTTCTTGCCAGCAAAGTGGTCATCTTGGACAGACGGACCGTTTTATCCACATAAAGGACACTAGTGAAAAAGTGTGGAGGCTGTGGAGCTCACTTCTCATTACTGTAATGTTCGTAGTTTCATCCTCATATACAGTAAATATGAGAAATGACTGCAGGGGCGGGGTGGGGATTTATGTGCATCTTTATCGGGTCCTTCAGAGTCAGCCAGCCCTAAAACCGTTAGGTTAGCTCAGTTCAAGCTGCAGGATTTTCTCGAGGCTCTTCTGAATCGTTTTGCGGCCACAGAGGAAATTATTGATGACTGAAAATGAGTTTATGAATTCAGAAATGAAGCAGGGAAAAAAATCCAGGTTAATAATAATAGTAGTAGTCACAGATGATGGGCTCAAAAGGACACAGAGAAGATGATTCAGACTGAAGCTGCTGACTCCACCACCTGTAAGAGTGACCTGCATTTAGACATCGAGCCAAGTTGAAATTTTGATATGAACCAAATGTTGTTAGTCTGAAAATACTTTCCTCCACCAAGCCTGAAAGTTCCCTGCACATCATGCATAAACTGAATCCTTGGACCCAGGAGAATATCTGGATTATGCTGTGATATTTTCTTGAGAACATGAAGACGTGCTTATTGCAAGAGTAAAAAAATTCTGGATCCAAACTTCAGAGGTTAATCACTTCTAATTTAGGCCATGAACCACCACTGTAAAAAGTTTCATGCAGCTTTATGAGTTAATAAACAGACAAACAAACCAAACCAACCACATGACCTGGGTGAAGATAATATTTTTTCTTGGATGAGGGAAAGCTGTGAAATCACCTTAAAAACTTTTGCCTTTGAATCTCTCCATTACACAAGTAACTCTTTACCGTCTCAGTCTGCCGCGCCCACACATTTTCACCAATGAAAGTGCCAAAAACCGGCCAAGTTGGAACCACTGACTTTAGCGACCATAGGAGGGGTGACTGCAAGGAACTCACCAATGACTGGCAGATTCTGTCCAACATGAATTTCTCCCAACAGAACTGATCCCAACCTCTACCAGTAACGCAGAGCAAGAATCGGGTCTCAAACCTGTGGAAATGTTTGCTCATTCTCACGCACACGAGGTGGCGGTCTCACCCACTGCAGAGTTATGAAACTGAAGTTTCTCGAGTTGAAAATCAGGGAAATAAATCAATCACACGTGCGGGATTAACGCTGCTGTTCAAAGGTTAGCTGTGCCCTCAGCAGGGCAACAACAGACAAACAGAAGAACATGCTCCATTTTGACTTCTCACCACAAACAAGTGCAGAAGATCCAGATTCAGCAGATTGTGCTGGTCTCGGGTGACTGGTGGAGCAAACCCGAATTGCCTCCACTCAGCGCTGCTCCGTCAAACAGAGCAATGAGTTCATAATTCAGGCTAACAATTTAATTCATGTATGAAATAATACAAAAATTTACAGGTAGCTTTTTGTTCTTTTTTATTTCCCATTTTAGGACTTTTATTAATATATATGTTTGTTGTTGTTTTTGAGAGGTCCACTTCTATTTCACACAGGCGGCCTCACATTATTCTCAGTTACTTTTTGTTATAATGCGGAATTAATGACTGCAAGCCTAAATCAGAACATTTCCCACCACCAGGTTCCACAGTTCTCCTCCTAAAAGCATCAGACATGTCCATTGTTACTGCGGCCAAAGCGGCCAACTCTTTTGTTTCAAAAACCATCATGGATCGACCTGTAAAAATATGCTGAAAATCAACAATTTCTTTCTTGTGTTTTCCTGTTATTTCATTATTGCCCTGCCAAAGCTGTATCTGGGTGTTTGGAGTCAGCTGCATTTCCAGAATGGATGGTGGCCCTGGAGGACCAGGAACCAGTGCAGGTGGCCCATGAGAAAAAACAGATACCAAATTAAACCACTTTCAATTTGTTTGATTTATTTTAATTGTGGACACACCTGCCTCCAAAACTATGCATTAGGAGACGTGGCTGCCCCAGAACAATATGGGCATTTATAATTTACCGTGATGCACTGAGGAGGACAGCAGTGTTTTTCCCAAAGTAACGGGATTTTGGTTGCTTTGCTCGCCCTCTATTTGACCTGTGCTTGCACCAGTGTGGCAATTTAGTCACATCCCTGCTTAAAGAAATGTGCTCTGAAATTACTTGTCCTTGCCAAACATCACTCCAGACTTCGTGCATCATCCAGACCTCCTACACAACAATATGCTTTCAGTTTTCATTTCTTCCTACTGCAAAAAGTATGAGATGTCCACAGTACAGGATCTGCAGCTTGCTGTTTTATGCAGTTAACTAGGACTGCAAACAATAACATGAACCCTCATCAGACTGAGACTGATCTGTTTCACTCTCCCTGCTGCGGATCTGTTCTCGTTGCTGCTGCTCTTGTTGTTGTGACACCCAGTTTTATATATGTGATGTTTATCTCGTGTTTATCTGTCGGTCTGGTGAACGGCTGCTGATGAACCTCGTCTCTCTCGCTCTCTTCCTGCCTCTCTCGTTCTCTGTGTCACAGCTGTGGGTCCATGGTGATGTCATCCCTCCGGCAGTTGCCATGTTTTTGACAGTGTTTACATGTTTCTGTGGCAACAAGCATCCCACATCTGCATCTTTTTCTCTGGACCTCCAGGAGTTCACTTCATCCACCACTTATACTACTCTGCTGGTTCTGCTTGTTGTCTTCTTCTCTGTGCTTCTCTTACTTTAAAGCTGAAGCTGACAACCATGAGAGAAACAGAAAACCTTCAGTCCACAATGACTAATTTTGATCCTCTGAGACTCAAGAGTCTGAAAAGTAAAGCCAAATTCTCAGAGTGACTACTGCAGCAAGTCATCCAAAGCTTTTGTTTGTCTTTCCAAAATGACGTATCTGAACATTTTCTGACTGGCTTCCTAAACCAGCGATGACTTAATGGATCTGTCCATTACAAAAAAGATTCTTTTAATTATTTCTGGGTGCTTTGCATGCCATTTTCAAACATCAGGAGACAAAGATTTCTGACTCTTAGTCACCAACAAATTGACATAAAGAAAAAAGGCTAACATACTAACATGATCTTAAATATGAATAATTGGCTCCATGAGCTGATCCACATGAAATATCAGTTTTTATTTATTTGTTTAGAAATATCTTAACTGACCAAATGATCTCCTGCTGTGGAGCAGTTTTTATGGGAAGTTTGTTTGTAGATGAACATGAACACATAGACTGTATATAAAAGATAGAAGCACTAGTTTGCAAAGTTTTCTTTGTTGCTATTTTTTCTGCGTTGCTATTTTGGAGCTAAAAGTGACAGTGTTTGGATAAAAGGGTGAAGTGTAAGTCATTAGCTAATTTGGTTAGCGAGCTGTATCCATATACTTTTGTGATCCCTGTTTGCACAGCTGCTACTCTGGTGTACATTGGCTATGCAGCTCATAGGCTGGGTCAGGCAGGATAAAGTCACGGTATAAAGTGGCAGCCCCATCCATCAAAGCGGTAACAGTGATTCCTACGGTTACCATGTGACAAAAAGGTGAAGGTTGGTTTGTTTAAAGTTAGGCCTAAGGTTAATTATGGAGTTCCACAGGGTTCTGTAGTAGGACCAATTCTATTTACACTATGCATGCTTCCTATAGGCAGTATTATTAGAAAGCATAGCACACTGGAGAGAATCTATCTCTTGGTTGGCCTGGGAATGCCTTGGTGTCCCCAAAATGAACTGGTGGAGGTGGCTAGGGAGAGGAAAGTCTGGGCTTCTCTGCTTAGGCTGCTGCCCCGTGACCCAGGCCCAGATAAGCAGAAGAAAATGGATGGGTGAAGAGAAAAAATTATTAAACCCATCTTACAGACATCTTTATGTTGAACGTAAAGACATAAAGACCTAATTTCCTGCTTCTAAATCAAATTAAACTGAAGTTATTTTACTTGGCCCCGCAAATCTTAGAAACACGGTGTCATTTTTGACCAGGATATGTCCTTCAATGCACATATTAAACAAATATGTAGGACTGCTTTTTTGCATTTGCGCAATATTGCCAAAATTAGAAACATCCTTTCTCAGACTGATGCTGAGAAGCTAATCCATGCATTTCCTACTTCTAGGCTTAACTATTGTAATTCATTATTATCAGGCTGTCCTAAAAGCTCCCTGAAAAGCCTTCAGCTGATCCAAAATGCTGCAGCTAGAGTACTGACAGGGACTAGAAAGAGAGAGCACATTTCTCCCATATTGGCTTCACTTCATTGGCTCCCTGTTAAATCTAGAATAGAATTTAAAATCCTTCTGCTCACGTACAAGGCTTTGAATAATCAGGCACCATCTTATCTTAAAGACCTCATAACAACATACCACCCCAGTAGAGCACTTCGCTCTCAGACTGCTGGACTTGTACTGAGATGCTTTTTTTTTTAAATTCTCAAACTTTTAAAAAAGGTCCCAATAAAGAAAACTAAAACAATCTAATGGATCTTCTTTTTTTCTAAAAATGTTGAACCTTTCCCTTAATTTGCACTTGGCCCTGAAGTGTTTCTCTTCTCTTCTCTTTTCTCTTTTTCTTCATCTTTGTGTCTCTTTGTTTTGCTTCTGTGTTTCGACTCCATCAGGAGTCCATCACCCCCTCTGTGGGTTCGTAAAGACAAACACATGTCGATCTGAAGTTCAGCTCGTTTTATTCCCTTTTCAGCCAAGTCTCCATCACTTCCTCCGCCTCTGTCTCTTAACCTCACTCCATCCATCCTGCCTTTTGTCTCTCTGGTGTTGTTAGCCTGGTCCAAACAAAGCTATTACTAAGTCTTAATCCCTCGATGATGTCAGAGCAGGGAGAAAAATTACAGTATGAGGCGATCACTGTAACTGTGTGTGTGGGAAAACATGTCTGAGAGGAAGCCAGGACATGTGCTGTGTGGTGGAAAGCTGACCACTGTGTGTGTGTGTGTGTGTGTGTGTGTGTGTGTGTGTGTGTGTGTGTG